>OY756436.1:24039125-24274831 GCA_963576905.1 Mystacides longicornis | reverse complement strand
CTGAATCCCACGTGTTCTATATACGGGCCGCGTTTTTTTTATTTATTCAGGCATGCGGCGATAATAAATGTTCTCACTCACATAATAATATCATGGTGATTACATTACCCCGCCCCCCTCCTCATGAATAAATCATTCGTTGGGAGGGGAGGAAGGTGCTCCAATAACTTACCACCACCGAATATAATTGTGAACGGTTTTTTTGTTGTTATTTTTATCTATATAAGATTCAACAAAATGCATGAATGAATGAATTCCATCTTTTTCTCTGAGATTTGTCCAATGTCCAACCACTCCCAAATGCTGATGACCTCTTTTCCGAATGAATCTTATAATGTCGGTTATAAATTTACGCGAACTTTATATGAGCTGCATCATCATCATCGTCCTTTTTTCCTCATTACTGAGGATCGTGACCTGGCAGTCTCTCTCTGCCGTAAATATTATTGTACTGTTTCGTGCTGAGGACGTGGGTTCGATCCCAGTTGTCGACCATCTTCCTCTTTCACGACACAAGCTTCAAGTAGCTTAGCACAGATTCATAAAAAAAAAATCATCTTAGATTTATTTATGTTGAGTTCTATTACTCTGCTCTCATGTTCAATGCGTTGCAGAATTAGAATCATTCCTTGTCCAGATTTTTTAGATGACCTACATACTTCGCCGAAATATTCTTTGGTTGCTCAGTACACATTTTCATTGGAAAGCATGTTATGACACTGAGATTCTACATAGGGGTACCGAACTGTACCCTCATCCGTGGAGAAGCCGTGGTCGTCCATGGGAGTATTGTCTTCGCTCATTACCTCAATGATGGCATATAAGACCGTCATGTTCTTTCACAATATGTCCTTTCCATTAATCTTTTGAGAGATTCGGCCGAGTTTGCTTAGTATTAGTTAATTTTCTTTGATGTAAAAAAATGAAACGAAAACTTGTAAATTTTGTGTAGGTGCGTTCTTCATTCGATCTTTTGGATAACCTCTTCATTCCTTGTAGAGTCCATCCAGGATATTTCTACAAATTTTCATAAGGACCACAGATATTTACCTTTTTTAATACTACCACCGAAAAATTTATAGTTTTAAAGTGATTTCACTAGTCTCCAACCCTAGAAACGGGAAAGAATACGATCACCTGCCTTTTGACTAAGAATCGGGTCAAAGCATCAAAAAGTAATATTTTTTACGATTTATTATGTTTAAACTGAAAGCAGCCTCTAACTCTCTCGAATAAATAACCCTAATGAAGCGAAAAAGGTGATGTGAAAAATCAGAATCTAAAGATTACTATCTCCGGTTAAACTTTCGAATCAACGGGGACTCTGTCATAAAATAAAAGTCGAAAGGATTTGACTTTTGTCGATAAGTAACTCCTTCTCGGTAGAAATTATTATAAAACTTTATTCTGAGTTTCCAACTAGATGACGCGGAGGAGACAACGGGTAATGGATGGAGGGAGGACGTGGAACGAGAGGGGAGGAATCGTCCTTAAGAATGGTGACAGTTGGAGAAGTAAGATAAATGTGAGGGTCAAAGAGGTAGATATATTACTTTATGAAGGGTATCTATAGGTACAACTGTGACTAGAGAGGGTTATGGGGTAGGTAAATATCAATCAACTGTGAAATAATTTGAAAAAATTAAATCTATTGACTGTCTATGGTATTAATATAAGGGTAATTTAAATGATTATCATGAAGTTAAGATATATGTATAGATACATGGCGAGTAATGCCTGCCCCGATAAACCAGGTCTCCCGGGTGGATAAATTTAAATACCTGGGAGCAACCATTACCACCTATGGTGACCTCGGGGCTGAGCTCCCGATACGTATCGGTATGGCAAGTGGCGCCTTTAACAAGATGACCAAGATTTGGAAAGCGTCGGCGTTTAGTGTCGAGACGAAATGTAAACTGTTTGATGCGTGTGTGTTGCCCATTCTCCTCGATGGGTGTGAGTCCTGGCACCTGACCAAAGCCCAGGCACAAAAAGTCTCAGCTTTTGAAATGAAGTGCCTAAGGAGAATTCTGGGTGTAAGATGGTACCACCGCATCACGAACGACGCTAAACGCCGGCGCACCCAGCGTGAGCCCATCACCTCTACTATTGTGGGGAGGAGATGGACTTGGCTGGGACATGTGTTAAGGATGTCGAATGATAGTTGGCCGAGGAGAGCGCTGTTCTTCCTCCCATCAGGGTCCCGAAGACGAGGAAGACCCTCTCACACTGTGTTCCGCTCCTTCGAAGCAGAGCTGAGGGACATGGACATGGTGTGGGAGGAGGTCATAAACATTGCGCAAGATCGAGCGCAATGGAGAGCTCTTGTTGCCTCCCTATGCCCCTGAGTGGGGTGTAAAAGGGAGAATTTTATTGTGTTGTTGTAAGATATATGTACATATCGACCCATCAGGGTCCCGAAGACAAGGAAGACCCTCTCATA
Organism: Mystacides longicornis; assembly: GCA_963576905.1. Lineage (NCBI taxonomy): Eukaryota > Metazoa > Arthropoda > Insecta > Trichoptera > Leptoceridae > Mystacides > Mystacides longicornis. The sequence continues at coordinate 24,272,388 of OY756436.1, read as the reverse complement.
CTGTGTTCCACTACTTCGAAGCAGAGCTAAGATATCAGGACATGCTGTGGGAGGAGGTCATAAACATTGCTCAAGATCGAGTGTAATGTAGTGCTCTTGTTGCCTCCCTATGCCACTAAGTAGGGATGAACGAGAGTTTGGATTAGGTAGTTCTTAAGGCTAGAACAGTTGATCACTCTCCATAAAGGACTGTGAGAAGGCTTCTAATACCCTTCATTTTAATACGATCTCGTGATATCACTTTAGCTGATCCCTGAAGTAATAGTGAGTCTAGAATTTGGATGGATCAGAATTACGTATATTAAAAATAAGTGAAAAGAAAATGGTTGACAACGAAAGCCAAATCTAGGACAAAACGAAAAATATGGGTTCTATTATCCACTTCGATTTATTATAAGCATCATCAGTTGAGTTTGAGTAAAAAAAGTCAATAAAAAATATGTTATATTCGATATGGTTGGTAGCCTGGGTTGTTCTGAAAGTCATGGGGTCGATCAGCGGTGTTTTTTTCTTTCAAAACGCAAAATTTGCTTTCTCTGGAAGCTACCAAGAGAGTATTGTGTTTAAATTGGGTAAGCTCAAATTAGTTTAAACAAAATATTGTTAGGAGAGGTATTCCTGAATCCAGGCTATATTCCTCTTCTTTTATTCCTTTTAGTCTATTGGCCTTTTATATAATCTGCTCTCTTCTTTTTCTTCTTCTAGATCTTGCGATCTGTTTTGTTGAGTCAACCATTCCGCGGACACCGACTGCCTGACAATCTTCTGCCTTGTGGGATTCCGTCAGCCACCACTTTGGCTATGCGGTCGTTTCCCATCCTACCGACATGATCCCTCCAGTGTCTTCGCCTACTTCTTCCCCATCTCACGACGTCGTCTACACTGCACATATCCCTATTTGTGGTGTTTCTGACTCTGTCTCTTAGGGTTTTACCCGCGATGGAGCGAAGAGTCCTCATCTCAGTTGTGCGGAGAATAGACTTGGTCCTGGAGGTGTCGGCCCGAGTCTCAATTGCGTATGTCATGACAGGCCTGACACATGTCTTGTAGATACGCACTTTATTCTCTTTTCTCATATATTTATTTTCCCACACAATGTCTTTTAGGCATCCCGCTATGGCTGCTGCTTTGTTTGCCTGATGTCTAACTTCGCTTTCTAGATCATTGTGGCTAGAGAGTTCAATGCCTAGGTATCGGAATTCCGTCACCTGCTCTATCGGCACCCCATCCACATCCAGTCTACACTGCAGTCGGTTTTTACTTATCGTCATGCCATATAGAAGAAGAAGAAGAAATAGAAAGAATATGTTTTTCAAATTGTGCGTTTACACCAAACGGACATAGAGCCAGAAACTGACTATTTCTTCCTGAACGCTGACATTGACATAAAGCAATCAACAACAATCAAGCAAGAATACCAAGAACTGATTAATAGGTGACGAAAGATACGCTTACCAGATTAAAAGTTGTTGCTCGTTGTTGTTCTCTCGGTGTCAACATCGATGATCAAAAAATAATGCTCTATTTGTTGTAGCTTTGGCTCTATGTTAATGCACACAAGAAACAAAGTAAAAAAAAAACCTGTCATAATCTTGAAAATACTATTTAAGACATACCTTATCCATATTTCTTAGCTCTTACTTTTTGGCAAAGGAACATTGATACTATTTTGTGGTAAAAATGAATGCACTTGTTGAAAAAAAATCCAGATGCAATGTAACGCACAATTTTGCGGAAAAAAAAGAAGGATTTGTGAAGAGGGGGGAAATCTGTACGAGTGGGTCAGCGGAGATTTGGAATATTACATTTTTCTAGGAAGCCTTACAGGTAGTGGATCTTCGTAATCCTCGCTAGGGAGTACATCTTGCCAAAGGGTGGGACTGTCTACCTGTCCTTAAATAATATCATGAATATCCCTCAGGTGAAAATGGAATGAAAAATTTTCTATCCACAGGAAAGATTTACGCCCTTGTTAGATACTTTCTCTCACAAGAAAGTCTTAACTAAATTTCATATTGTACGAGTTTACTGGAAAAGGTTTCGATGTTCGGCATATTAATTTAAACCAATTATTAGTGTGTGTTATGTTTTTTTTTGTTTTGTACCTACTTATATTATAAGATTAGGTATATTTTTAGAACCTTTTTTAGCTTGCCCTAGCACAGGCTTAGCCTATTTGGGCAACATTGTTAATCCTTATTTCAAAATGTTTTGTAATAATTTAATTTAATAAATGAAATGAAAAATTTAAGTTTTTGATTTTTAAGAGGTGCATCTTATAATATAAACGAAAGTGGGGTTATTACAAACCCTTATAACTCGAGATCGGACCCGTTGTTTGATGTATTCTTCTTCCCCGCTCCGGATAACAGAATAACTAATAAAAAGTTGAAAAATGGATAAGAAATAATATAAAATATAATATAAAAGTTAGTATGAATCAGATTTCCTGGGACAACCAACAACAAAATTATTTACTGCACCTGATCGTCGTTTCCTCTCATTCTCGCAAACGTAATTGCCGCTCTTACAATAGCCCATCCCACTTACTCCACCGTTTGAGTTTTTTAGAAATTTCTAGTCTACAAAATTATCGGACACTCTCAAATAATGTTCACACGCAGCATCGGTACTTCATAGGCGAGGTAGATTGATGCGCGAGCGCACAATATATTCTCGCGTTGTTCCCGCCTGAGTTTTGAATACGAATGCAATGTGGATGTTATAGAAATATTTTAATGTTTTTATTTTATTCGTTCATCTCAACATAATTAATTATGTATTATTGTTTCTGGGGGAGCAGTGCACATATAAACGGGCCGCGTCTGGTTAGGACCACAGGACAACGTCGGGAAAGCTAGTTTTTATATAAATTTGAACCTTCATAGGCTTACGACCGTCTTCTACCGCAGTTTTGAAGGCTTGTTTAGTGCGATCCCTTAACATTAAAAGTATTCACCATTTAGGTCACACTTTTCAGGTCAAGAGCCACATAGAACAATGTGAGGGTTCACTGCGGGCCGTTCGATTACGAATTGGGTATTATGTTCATTATAACGTCTGCCTAAATTGTTTTACCTACTTTACAGCGCCAAAAAGCTTTCCTCTAGTGTCCTTTTTAAGTTCATGTAGGAAACAAAAAAAATGATAGGGGGCTAGATTCGGTCAGCAAGGGGAGTCGGGATATCGACTACCCTTGCTAAAGTCGACACCCCCTTTGCTCGTCTGTGAGAACAGCGAGGACAAACTCAACTCTTCTCATTTGCAAGCCTTTGAATAGAATCCTCCGGTTTAAAATCCAAGATTTTCCATACATTTCACATAGTTGATCAATGGTTCTATCATTCCAACTACCAAGCGAACTTTTCGTAATACGGGGATTTAACCTTGTAGGTTGAATTATTATTTTATCATCTCTTATAAATTGTGAGAACGCTTAGGAACCAACGTTAAAAGTTTCTCAATTTTCTGGCGAAAGTTTGTCCGGCGCATTTTGTTCTCCTATTTGACGACCCACAAATCTCACCCTATTTTCGCGTTGTCCCTTCAATTTACTATCATCATCACCACCATCGACATTTCCAGTATTCTCCGTCTTCTAGCGCATTATCACCGAAATATGTTCTCTCTCTATTATTTCTCATTCATTTTAGGTGTAATTCCTTGAAAAATTACACTTTTTAATAATATCTCTTCATAAATAATAATAAAAGCATTTTTTATTTAGTGTATTAAATATTTTACGATGAACCAGAGTCATTATCTCTTGCTCTTTTAAGTATGTAGGTAGGTACTTTCTATTTTTTTTTTACAGATACACATTTTACTTCTTTCATACTAACCAAAGGCTTGTGTCGTGAAAGCGGAAATGGTCGGCACGGCCGGGATTCGAACCAACGACCTCCAATACGCTGTACGCATGAAAGCCGCCGATCGATACCATCGGACTAACAACCACCTCTAATAGAAGATATTCCAGTTTCATATTTTACCAGGGATTTCCATACTTCCTTACATTCGATGGTCATACAACCCTGTAGTGTTTTGGCCTCCCGAAGAATGTTTTCCAAGCCGCTCTATCCTGCGCAACACACTTCCACTGATCTCCTACATCCAGCATGTTCAGGTCCCGAGCGAGGTTCACGAAATATTAATAGCTAATATTTATATCTATCCAATATTTTCATACGGATGGGCAAAAATGCCCAGGTGTGTTGCAATGCACGTTGGTCCAACTAGGAATTGCCGTCAAACCTAAATAAGGTATTTTTTCGTCTTCTAACATTTCCCCACTGCTGAGAGTCACGGTACAAAGATTTAGTAAACAAAACGCCTCCAATCCTCATTGTCCTCCGCAGCCCCCACAACCAATTTTGATTTGCTTCACCCGATCAGATCACCGCACTGATGTTTTTCTTGTGTATCTATCTTGCTTCAGTTGCATTGCAACTGTGGTTTCTGGAATATGATCTTTTATGCAAGATTATATTTATACTAGCTTATACCCGTCTTGCTTTACGTTTTTGATTCCGATTGTCAGGCTTGATCGGTAGGTAATTAAACAGATTCTAGTCTAGCATCCCATTGCTTAACATACCACTTTAACTGGCATAAGCACAGAAAAAGAAGAATGACACTTTTACAATTTTTGTTTTACCGACCTCATAATATTATACGAACCTATTCAAACCACAGAGCTCTCTCTATGAAAACTTGCAAATTATGTCCACAGATAATATAAATATACTGATTATGTCGGTAGGTTCGTATAATATTTTATTTTTTTTGGAGGTCTATAATAATAAAAAAAATATTATACGAACCTACCGACATAATTTGCAAGTTTTTTGCAAGTTTTCATAGAGAGAGCTCTGTGGTTTGAATCTTAGCTACATACATTGCCTGCTTTGATATTAATTGGCCAACCCACCCATAGAGGGTGATTTGTATCTGTCAAACTTCAAAATCATTTTGCAAATTTTTTCATTAAATCTTTATTTATTGAGAATAATAAGCTTTTAATAACATTTATATGTATAACAAATCGATCTACAATTATTTTATTACATTTTCATACCGTAATACCAAGATCCCATTCAACGTTTACATGAGTAATTTTGTTTCCAAAAGTCTTTTTGAGAAATTTGTATGAAGATCCTAAAAAATACAGTTTTTTTTAAATAGCTCTAAATATATTAAAGTTAATGCAGCAAATTGTATTTAAGAACCTTCTCCAGCATTTTATACTGCTCTGGGCATATTAATATCTATCTTAGCATTTGTATTTTGAGCGTGATGTTCACATATACGGTTAAAGTATTGTCAAAGGCAAATAAAAAAACAAACATTTCTAAAATATTATGTAGATGATTTATTCATTATATTTTATATGATTTATTATTCATTTTTTCAACTTTTATTGGTTATTCTGTTATCCGGAGCGGAGAAGAATCCAATAAATCACACCTCGGAAGAATCTGTTAAGCCGATCTAGAGTTATAAGTCGTCGGGTCCGTAGAAAAAATGCCTATGTGACTTTTGTCAATTTTACAGGAGAGCAGTTTAAAGATTCCGATACACATTTTTTGAGATTCCTTCATAACTATTTGAGCTATATTCTTCAAACTTAAAATTTGTAATAGAAATAAAACTATTTAATATAAGCATCTTAAAAAATTCCCTAACGTGTATACTTTACATAGGCAGTTATTCTAGGGAAATTTTTCAGCCTATGTGAAGATGTTCCTTTTTTCTACGGACTTCGTCTCGTAAATCTCGTTCCTATGTTACGACGTACCTTTATTCTACGGAAATATTGGTTTATTTGTTCAGTCCTATGTACAACAATCATCGTTTTCTTTAAAATAAACATAAAATATCGTACTTTCAATAATACTCACATTATGATTTGGTTATTTTTTTATCAAACGCGCATATAAAATAGCAAAAAATATATATGTATTCGAATAAAATGATGCAACACATAATATACCATATCACTTTTTTAAGCATGTTATTTTTTGAAAAATATCAGGTTTTAAATGTGTGATAATTTTAGAAAAGTCTTCTTCTTCTTTTTTTGGAACCTGGTGATCTGTTGTTTTGTTTAGATAACCCCTTCGCGGATATAGACTACCAAATAGATGGGTTTCTACATTTTCAAAAGGTAAAATATTATAAATAAATAAATATAAATTACTCAATTGTGAGTGGAATTGCAGAAATTAAAAAAAAATATAATAAAGTTAACACGATTAACATTAAAGATAAAAACGTATTATAAATGGAGGTACTTTATTTCAAGTATATTTTCCTCGATGCTATCCAATGGATATGAATGGTGGAAAACCAGTTATGGTACCAGTAATGCTTTCAGGATGTCAAACACGAGTTATTTTTTTATTAATAATACAATAAATAAATATATTGCATTAATTAGGGGCTTATTCCTGAATTATAAATGCTGGTGAGTTCTTTAAATTTATCTTTGAATTGCTGTACTAGCTGAGAACATGCATCAGATAAAGAAATTATAAAATAAAGTGTCTTTTTCGTGTATGGCTTTTTATGCTAATTTCAGATTTAAGGACATATTCATAATTACTTAATTTATGATTATGCCTGGGTTCTAAAAATGTTTCTAGCTATTATCGTTATATATACCTACTTTCAAGTTGCAATTAATATTTTAAATGTATGGAATCTAATTATTCTCTTTCTGTTCATACAGTGTACATATTTGGTCCATTTTATAAGATTTTTTTTATTTCTGGTGTTAAGTATCTACTTTATCTGCATATGATTCTGAAAAACATAGGCATTTATATTTAATTACTGAATCTACACCTTTTGCTTTTGGAAAGGGTGATTTGGCACACTGCTTTCAACAGGAATGATGACTCATGGTGAAAACTATTACCTCATCGTTATGATATTGGAAGGAAAACAATAAAGTATATGACTTAAGTCATAACTCTTTGGAACCTTATTTACTAAAGAATCACGTCATATTAACATCAGCAACACTCTAAATTACATACTTCTTGTTTCACAAAGCTTTTCCACATGAAATGTGTATTATGATGAATCCTTTTGCATATTTACAAAGTTTGTAAGTATTGTATGTTAACAGTAAGGTTTAAAGCTATGTACGCGTAGATAGTTTACAATTGAGATGCAATATATTATCTAAGTACTCTTATTTAATCAGTGATGTGCTTAATTTAGATTTTCTCCTCCATAGGATATTTTTATTCTGGTATTTCTGCACCATTTATGAAAGTTAGCATTTATATGGAAACTATTTTAGTGTTTAGATTTGAATCAATTCTAACGATTATTTGATTCATTAGTCACTGTACAAATTAAACATTTCCAGACTGCTAATACTTCTTATACTTATTCGAATAAAATATGATGTAATTTTTTGATTAAACTGTGTTTCCAACAGGATTTATGTATTTATAGGACCAGTTGTAATTTCACAATATACTCATATTATTTTTCTACTTCTGATGCATTTTTCAAGCCCTAGTTTTAGGTATTGTTTATATTTCAAGCATTTTAAATAGATTTAGCTTTTCGTGGAATGTTTTAAGAATTATTTATTTTAAAATAACATATAAAAAAAATAAACAAAACGTATAACATTAAATTTAATTAAAATTATTAAAGTAAGAGTCTTAAAAACTACCACGTATTCATACAAATTAACTTAGGCTTATGTTAGTGCCTTTTTATGAACCGTATATATATATTCAAATGTATTTAGAAGCTTAATGACACATATTTACGAAATTTTAGTTGCAACATCATACGAGTGATTTGTTTCATAAAATATTGTATATAAATTATAAAATATATTAAATGCGTTTGAATTTGTAAAAAAAAGTTTATCTCAATGAAACACCCCACCAATATACAAGTTTTAATATAAAAACATTCTTAAAAATATATATAATAACGGAAATAGTTAGTAGAAAAAAGGTGTATGTTAAAATGTGTCCGTAGAAAAAAGGTCGATATGAAGATAGGACTATGAAAATGGAAAACAATTCCGTAGAACAAAGGAACATCTACACATTGGGTAGTGGGGTATCCCTAGAAAAACGGGTCATCTGCACTTAGGACATAAAAATTGCAAAAAATATATAATTCTCCAGCGGTAAAAATATTACGATATTTTCACTCAAAATAATGAATACAACTTAAAAAAGGTGGATAACGATGTTTTTAAAAAATACACATTTTAATCATCCTATGTGCACAACGGAAGTTTTTGAATGGAATATTGTTATAATAAATTATAACTTCACAAATTTTGGTTAAATTTTAATTATTTTTAATAGTTTATAAAATAATGTTTAATTTCTACTTCTCCAATCAATTTATAACTTGATTCTCATCTGAAGTTAATAATTATCAATACTTTAGTCGGTTTCGCTGAACCAATCCTTTGTACCAAAATACTATTCATAAGACATTTATAATACAAATTTTGTTTTCTTTTATATCTTAAAATATCGCAAGTGTAACTAAAATTGTAAACTCTGATAAATATTTAAAAAAATTTGGATACAAAACAAGTTTGCGTTAAAAAGATTCATGAGAAATATATGAGCGTTCGCATCGTATAGACTCCGACGAACAAGTGCGCATGTGTACATGGGTCGTACAGTTATGCATCGTTGGTATGAAAATGAGCACAGTAAAACTGCTTAAGTGCACATGTCACTTTTTTCTTCGGAGATTTTTTCACATAGGACGTTTTATAAAAAAATATCTCAGAAACTATTAGTGATAGAAAAAAACTAAAAATACAGTTTTGTAGAGCTTTTAATACTTAATTAAACTGCATCAAAAACTCATTTTCGACCTATGATCACATGGACCTTTTTTCTACGGGCACGGCGAAGTGTTCGCACTAACCCGACTTTAATTTTTATTAGAGATACGTAAAACGAAATTTATATAGACACCTAGGTATATAAAAAATACTAAATTATTATCAATTCCAATAACATCTACAACATACAATATCAATCAAATCAAATAAAAAGCGATATACAATAATTATTAATGCTGCAGCAGCAATCGTTTTCTAGAAAAGAGTACCCCCAGTGAACGACCGTTATCCAAACTCCCTTTAGACCCCACTTAGGGGCATAGGGAGGCAACAAGAGCTCTCCATTGCGCTCGATCCTGCGCAACGTTAAAGACCTCCTCCCACACCATGTCCAGATTCCTCAGCTCTGCCTCGAAGGAGCGGAACACAGTATGAGAGGGTCTTCCTCGTCTCCGGGACCCTGATGGGAGGAAAAACAGCGCTCTCCTCGGCCAACTGTCATTCGGCATCCTTAACACATGTCCCAGCCAAGTCCATCTCCCCACATAATAGTAGAGGTGATGGGCTCACGCTGGGTGCGTCGGCGTATAGCGTCGTTCGTGATGCGGTGGTACCATCTTATACCCAAAATTCTCCTGAGGCACTTCGTTTCGAATGCAGATACTTTTTGTGCCTGGGCCAGAGTCAGGTGCCAGGACTCACACCCATACAGGAGAATGGGCAACACACACGCATCAAACAGTTTACATTTCGTCTCGACACTAAACGCCGACGCCTTCCATATCTTGGTCATGTTGTTAAAGGCGCCACTTGCCATACCGATACGTATCGGGAGCTCAGCCCCGAGGTCACCAGTGGTGGTAATGGTTGCTCCCAGGTACTTAAATTTATCCACCCGGGAGACCTGGTGACCATCGATGGTTATCGGTAGCTGTTTATCGGGGCAGGCATTATTTGCCATGAGCTCCGTTTTACTGGCATTGACTCGAAGGCCGAGGCGTGCTGTTTCGTCGCAGAGTCTTGAAACACTGCGCTGTAATTCCTCCACTGTCGTACTGAACAACGCTAGGTCGTCCGCGTACTCCAGATCGCACAGTTCGCCCATTAGACCATCTCTCTGTGTTATCGGTATACCTCTTGCTCCTTGCATGGACTTTCTCAACAGGAAGTCCATGACAATTATGAATATAAAAGGAGCCAGTACGCAGCCCTGTCTGACTCCCGTGGTGATCCTAAAAGCTTCAGTAGGACCACCTGGCGTTTTCACGCTACACTCGGAGTCTTCGTACAGGGACTGCACCATTTTAACTATCTTCGGAGGTATACCGTACAGAGCTAAAATTTTCCATATCGATGGTCTATGTGGGCTGTCGAAGGCCTTTTCAAAATCTATAAAGCAACAAGCGACTGGAGAGTTAAACTCCTTGCACTGCTGAAAGATGCACCTGGCACAGAAAATTGGGTCCGTGCAGGACCTTCCAGGTAAAAAGCCGCATTGTTGCTCTCTCAGGACAGCCATGACAGGCCCCCGAATGCGGTGTAGTAATATCTGAGATAATACCTTACCGGGAACACTCAGCAGAGTAATTCCACGGTAGTTTCCGCATTCAAGGGGGTCCCCCTTTTTAAATATTGCGACGATGGATCCATTCCGCCAATCTTTTGGGCACCTCTCCTCTTCCCACGCCATTTTAAATATATCTAATAGTGGTTGGCCAAGGGTGTTTATGCCTTGTTTGAGGAGCTCTGCGTGAATTCCATCGTCTCCTGGCGCTTTGTTGTTCTTAAGTCTCATCACGGCCAGCACCATCTCACTGTATGTCGGCGGGTCCTCACATATCCCAGTTGCCTGAGGTATATTCAGACCAGCCAACTCCTCCTCAAAGTTGTAATGTGAGGAGGGCTCGGGACGGTTTAATATTGACTCAAAGTACTCCCTCCATCTCCCTTTAATCAGTTCGGGGGCAGTGACAGTGGCTCCACGAAAGTCTCGTATTGCCGTCACGGGTCTTTTTTGACCCCTGCCCCCGACCTCCCGGGTGATTTCGAAAAGTGTCCTTGAGTCATTTCCGAGTGCAGCAGACTGCGCTCGCCGTATCTGAGAGTCCAGGTGTCTTCTCTTATCTGTTCGTACAGAGTGCTTCACCTTGCGGCTCAGCTCTCTGTACTCAGACACCAAAGCAGCCAGTTTTTTTTTTCAGCCAGAACGACCGTTATACTTGGAAAAATCTTATTTTCTATTATTAAGTAATATTGCAAGAGTATTTGAATTTTAACTTTTTTCTACTAAGTTCACACACTTTATTTCAATGCCCCTCTTATTAACTACGGTATCCAAGCAACTCTGATTGACACTATACGTCGATATTACACTGTCTCTTTCCCTCTTTCATTATTTTACTGCCGGCAGTGAAAGAGATGAATATAGAATACTTTGTTCTTGTCTCAAAGAAATAAAGTATAAATGCGTAATAACTTTCGAAACGGAGATGAAGAATTTTTGTTCGCACCAAAATTATTTAACCTAAGAAATTTCACTTATTTAACAAATCCAAAACACAACTAATATTCGAGAAGTCTTTTCATATCCGAAATAATTTCCTCTCGCCTCCCTTCGATCGGGAGTCTGCGGGGGTTCCATCTCTTATCTTTTAAGTGAGATCTCTGTGTCATTCATTTTCTTACTTTCTGGTTTGTTTTGAATTTGGTTCCTACACATATTTTCTTTAATCTTCAGCGTACATATTTTCTTTATCCCATCTACACAAACATTTCTTCATCACTTTTGTCTGGATGAAAATGTTTTGGATTAATAAATTGCGCCATAGCTTTTTAACAATATCTTTCAATTTATCAATATTTTTTTTATATTATGTTAAAGAAATCTGTCAATTATGCTCTACTAGCTTATACCCGTCTTGCTTTACGTTTTTGATTCCGATTGTCAGGCTTGATCGGTTGGTAATTAAACAGGTTCTAGTCTAGCTTCCCATTGCTTTGTAGACCTCTATAACTGACATAAGCACAGAAAAAGAAGAATGACACTTTTAATGTTTATTAAAATTTTGTATGAAGATCCTAAAAATAGGGTTTTTTAATTAGCTCTAAATATATTAAATATATGCAGCAAATTGTATTAAAGAACCTTCTCCGGCATTTTGCACGGCTCTGTGCAGATTCATATCTGACGAAGCATTTGTATTTTGAGCGTGATGCTATGACATACGTTAAAAAGCAAAATAAAAAAATATTTCTGTATTATTATGTAGATAGAGAAGGAGGGGCTAATGCGAGTTTTATTTAATTTCCCAATTTACCACGCAACTTTCTTAATTTTTTCTTTCATAAGAACCTTCTACTGATAAAAGCCAACACGACAAAAAAAGAATTAGTGAAATCGGTTCAGCCGTTTAGGCGTGATGCGATGACATTAGGTAAAAAGCTAATAAAAAAACATTTCTGAATTATTATGTAGATTTACCACGCAACTTTCTTAATTTTTTCTTTCATAAGAACCTTCTACTGATAAAAGCCAACACGACAAAAAAAGAATTAGTGAAATCGGTTCAGCCGTTTAGGCGTGATGCTCTAACATACGAGAGAGCAATGATAAAAGGCAAATTAAAAAACATTTCTAAATTATTATATAGAAGATATGTGTGAGTATTGCCACAAAAAGTCTGCGTTTGTCAAAAAAAACTAGTCAGATTTGCAGATATTTAGTATCAGACAAATTATCACAACCAATCAGAAGCCGTTGAGGTGGTGGCCATATTGTTATTTTATTTATTTTTTATTTATTTTACAAAATTACAATATAACACCATCAGCATGACAGCTTTCGCCTTTGCGCTGATGGTGTTCAAATATTATTACAAATCCAACAAATTAATTTACCATTAAAAAGACAAACACATAACTGAAACATTACAAAACAGAATAGGTTCAACTGAAAATAACACAAACAATGCATACATGACAAGTACGCCTTTTCAAGTGTTGACATTACATAGTACATAGTATATATTATTATAGTACTTGTTCTATGATTACACTGAGTCATAGACAAAAATATTGTCGGCCATCATGATACCCATACCAGTCATTCGGCGATAGTGATGGGCAGTTATTCATTTGAAATGGTGTGGTGTGCTTTCGTCAGTTGCTTTTACTTATTTTAAAGTTTTTATTGTAAAAAAAAAATGGTAAACGGTAAGTATTTTGTGGTTGAAACCACTTTCCAAAGACGACTGGTATCAGAATTGGTCAAATCCATTATATCTTACAAAATAAATTATTTCAATTTCTAAAGTTATAGGTCTTATTATGACCGTAGATTTAATAAATAAATACATAAAGTCACTTACTTTGGAGCCCTAACTTTGGTTGTAGTGTTAAAATTTCTTGATTTCTCAACAATTTTGCTCAATGGATTTAACCATTTTTTATAGCAATCGAGTCAATTGAGACATATTTGAACATATATATCTTCTTGTTGAGTATCTTCATTATGAGTTTTATGGTAAACTTCTCAATTAAGGTTAGATAGAATGAGAAAAAAAAAGGTCAAAATTGTTTGCATTCTTCTGAGTACGCTTTCGTATGAATTATCGGCATTGAATATTCAAGTAGGTTGAAATTTCTTATTACATATTAAGAAATAGTTAAGATACGGGATTTTTTAATTATGCTGATTTATGTTCTAAGGCTTTTTTCACTGACTGTATATTGAAAAAATGATTTTTTTATTATTAAAAGTAAGTAATATTTTTATATAGCAACAAAACTTCCTTTCTATTTATACTTCTCTGTAAAATTCCTATTAACTTTTTACTGTGAATGTTTTATTAAGTCCGAATTTTCCTTGGTTCTACGTATACCTACAGAATCTTGTAGTAGTTTTTTTTGTCTATTTTTCGATTATTTTGACGACTAAAGCCTTACATACACACTCCTTTAAAGCCCAATTTGGGCATAGAGAGACACCAATAAGAGCTCTCCGTTGCGCTTGATCATGCGCAATGTTTACGACCTTCTCTCACACCATGTCTAAACCCCACAGCTTTGCTTCGAAGGAGCGGAACACCATATTAGAGGATCTTCTTCGTCTTTGGGACCCTGAAGGGAGAAAGAACAGCGCTCTCCCTGGCTAATTGTCATTCGGCATCGTTAACACATGTCCATCTCCTCTCCACAACGGTTGATGTCGAATAATAGCTTATATAATAAATATGCATATTAATTTCTTGCCCAATTCTTATCATCTTCATAAATAAATCATCTACATAATAATTCAGAAATGTTTGTCTGCTTTCTATCGTATATGGGAGCATCACGCTCAAAATACAATAATGCTACGTCAAATATTAATATGCCCAGAGCCGTACAAAATGCTGGAGAAGGTTTTTAAATACAATTTGCTGCATTAACTTTAATATATTTAGAGCTATTTAAAAAAACTCTATTTTTTTAGGATCTTCATATAAATTTCTCAAAAAGACAGTAAGCCATCTTTTGGAAACAAAAAATTACTCATGTAAACGTTGAATGGAATCTTGTTATTACAGTATGAAAATGTAATAAAATAATTGTAGATTGATTTGTTATATTATATATAAATGCTATTCAAATCTTATTATTCTCAATAAATAAAGATTTAATGAAAAAATTTTTTCAAAATGATTCCTCCATTTTGAAGTTTGACAGCTTATAGCACAAATCACCCTCTATGGGTGGAATGCCTAATTAATTATCACACATTAGAAGGTGTAGGGAATGTAGCTAAGATTCAAACCACAGAGCTCTCTCTATGAAACTTGCAAATTATGTCGGTAGGTTCGTATAATATGATGAAGTCGGTAAAACAAAAATTGTAAAAGTGTCATTCTTCTTTTTCTGTGCTTGTGTCAGTTATAGAGGTCTGTTAAGCAATGGGAAGCTAGACTAGAACCTGTTTAATTACCTACCGATCAAGACTGACAATCGGAATCAAAAACGTAAAGCATGGCGGGTATAGGCTAGTTATAAATAAAGATATTTCCCTGGCTTACTTTTAGAAACAAAGTGTAAATAATATATGATATTGTGAACTAAAAAACCTCAAAAAATTAAGAATTGTATCCACTGAAGTGGTTGGTAGACCAGTGGTATCAATCGACGACTTTCGTACGTACAGCTCTAATAAGAGGTCGTGGGTTCGAATCCCGGTGTCGACCATTTCTACTTTAACAACACACAAGCTTTGCTTTATGTGAAAGATGTCGAAAGTGTATTTGTGTTCACTTTGAGTTGGCTCAGATTCATTTTAATAAAAAAAACATAGTGTGTACATACGCATTATTCTGCTTAATACCTACGTAAATGTTTGATATACGTATAGGCATATTATTATTTTCCCAATTAATCTTTATTATAAAAGGTTACGTCCCTTTTTAAAGAGTTCGAAACCTTTTTTATACGCTTAGACGATAACACTCACATTTTATAAAGATTTTATTTTTAACTGCCCCATAGAAATAATCAAAAAAGTTAACGTAAACTTTCTTTTCTATTACTCTACTTAAAAGTTTTTATAAGGGTGAATTCGGGGATGTTTTCTTTTGAATTTAAATAGGCAGATAAGAAGTCTTCGTAAAAAAGTAATATGTATTCAAAAAGTATCATACAATAATGTATTTACACACGCAGTTCCTAAATGGAAAATACCAAGATATGAAGATATACGTACTTATTTTCTAACTTTAAAACTTTTTGAAAATAAACAATAAATAAATAAATAAATCTTTATTAAGTGTAAGTGTAAGTATAATACAATTTTGAAAAACTTCCAATAGGCGGACTTATTGCTGCAAGCAATGTCTTACAGCCAACCTCAAATAAAACAATAGTTAAGTTATAAAAATTAAATTTAAGATTTATTCGTTCAATGTGTTTTTTCACATGAAATTTCTTCTCGGGGGTTGGAATCCTGTCTCAGATTGGACGGGACCGGTTGACTGGTAGATAATGCTTTAAGTATTAAGTTCCGCCGGCTATACTGAAACCTATGAAAAGAAAAGTGTTAATTTATTTGTTTATTACTAGCTTTCTCGACAGACGTTGCCCTGTAGTCCTTACTATGAATATTTATTTGGAATTTATACAAAAAAAACGCTTAAAATAATATGTTGAATGGTAAAAAATTATTTCTGACAGCTTGAAACCGTCATCTTCGTACTGGTGCCGCGGTGTTTTGAAACTCAATGCTTGTCAGTAGGTAAAAAAAAAGTGTTATGGAATTTTCACAGATGACGGTGTTCCATCCGTTCCATACTAACTTTAATATTATATTTTATATTATTCGTTATGCATTTTTCAATTTTTTATTTTTTGTTCTGTTATCCGCAGCGGAGAAGAATCCAATAAATTAATCATAAAAATCTGTTCAGCCGATCTCGAGTTATAAGTGTTCGCACTTAACCGGCTTTCTTTTATATTATAAGATTAATGGTAAAATAGAGGGGTGACGGCAGATATCCTAGCTCCGCATTATGTGCAAGAGGACAGAGATAACAAGTGTTGAGGAACTGTTTCGTGCCGCACAGGACCGGGATGCATTCTCCAGATTGACAGTCAACATTGGGGCGACCTGACACGACACAGAAAGAAGAAAAGAAGAACGTAGATTGTAAAAGTAGAGAAAGATGAAGAAAAGAATGAAATCTAGGAGCTCGTCCCAATTCCCACACCCCGTGGTTCGACTATCGCAGTACAGCTATTAAGATTGCGATTATATTTTCAAACTTTACAAATAAAAGTTTTCTCTCAACAGATAGGTATACACGCCATCTCTCTTACATATCTAACTATACAGGGAGTTTCTCACGAAGTAGCTCTTTTTTCGATTGTTAAAAAAAAATAGAAAACTGTCTAAGATGATGTGGGGAAGGCGACCACTGGACAACATGATCATGAGAGATATAACAAGAGACCAAGCAGACCACCCGCCACATGGTTGTTGAACATCAAGACGGACATCAAAAATGGGACAAATGCGAGGGCGAAGTAGAAAAAGAAGTAGAAAAGTGGAGTTTGTAGTTGGGGGATATATAGTAAGACAAGCGAAATAAGAGAAAGTGTTAACGAAAAGGTGTGAGAAGAACATGGATGGAACACACCCATTTCGTCTCTAATAATAGCCACTTTCTGCAATCAATCCATCAAGCAATTCCTCTCGCCATTATTAATCAATCGATCTCTACTTGTGCACACTAGCAGGAGACAATAGGAGCCCACCACTGATTTCGAACTTGTGCAAAAACTCTCCATTGCGCTCGAAGGGATCCGAGGCTCATTGTGCCTTTTCTGACCGGTTGATGTTTAAGGACCTGAGGTGGTCAACCTCACGGTCACGATCTGATTTTTCGATTTCCTGTCTTACAGGATGCTAAAAAAACAGCAAAAAGAGCAGAGGTGCTATTCTTAGTCGGCAACCCCATGAAGAAGTAAAATACAAAACCTTTTTCATGCTACATAACCAGAAAAGATTAAGGTATATTTGTGATCCCAGAAAGTGATACAATGTAAAACAGTTATCTATACACACAGGCTTATTTAAACAAAAAATCTGTAATATTTTTACCGGTCCAGCGCGTATGATATATCCTGTATTGTTGTAAATGGAAAGTATTTAATAAATTTTGATGAGGTACTGAAAACCGAAAGACCCAACCGATAGATAGGCCCCCACTTCGTTTCAGGAAATTCAGCTCTAAAGATATAATCAAAAAGCCATCAAACAAAGTCGTTTATGGCGTACATAACAATATTCTTTATATCGCTTCGTCCGTATTTAAGAAATATTATTCGAACAGCAAAATAGCTCTTAATGATTTTCCTTTTGTATTGGTGTTTATTGCTTTTGGATATTGCGAATACTGCTTTTTGAATATTTGTATTATTTTTTTAGTGCGTAGGCAGAGAGTATTTTGAACGCATTGTTAGTAAATCATTCTTCTTCTCTTTAGGCCGAGGCTTTTTTTATTAAAGATTTACCTAGGTAGTTTTTTTTATTTGGTGATCGGCACTGGAATCGTTTAACATATTTTTTGGTTAGGCATATAACTCTAATAGTGACTGGTGAACCCAAGTGTCTCGAATGAGACCTAGGGGAGATATTACAGAATAAATAATAAAGATGCATAAGAAATAATATGAAACATAATTAAAGTTAGTGTGGAACGGATTTCCTGCGACGCCAACGCCATCTATGAAAAAAAACTATTGTTTTTAGAGCTTTCAGAAATAGTTTTTTTTAACATTCAAAGATATTTTGATCGTATTTTTGTATAAATTACAAATTTGAAATCAATATTTATACTAAGGACTACAAATAAACGTCTGTCGGGATAGCTAGTTAAATAATATGTATTACCGTTTTGTCCAAAATCACTCCAGTCCGGGTGGGGGTCTATAATAAAAAAAAAATACCGTTTTGTGTTTTTTCAGTCAAATTGATTTACATAGTTTTATAATGATAAATTTGAATATTTATGTGACAAATTTTCTGTGTGTACGTCAAAAGATCTTATCTGTTTGACGTACATTTTATTTTGATGTCATAAATGTGGATTTGTCAGGTTTATTACTTGACATACAATGATAAATATCATTTTTTTTTTATATATATATAAACTTGTTATTTTTATCATCTCGGAATCGTTTTGTTTCTGACAACTGAAAAACAAAAGCTTTTAACCTTGGATTTTCTTTTGAATCATCTTTTCAAGTTTCCTCACCAAACATCTTATTTCCTGTAGAAAATTTGTTATTTTATTTTAAAAGTTTTTTAATCTATATTTCAACAACGCAGTTTTTTCTGTTGTGTTTTGCAACCAGCGTACGTGATAATATTAGTAATTTAAATTTATTTAAATAAAACAATAATTTATTTGTTATTTCACAAATTTAATAACCTGACTAGTTTCGCCGGCATAGGTCCTGCATGGTCACAGGTGACTGAGAAATTTTGACACCCAAAGCCAATTAATAGCTGTTTCCTAATCATCGTCACAGCCCTTGACAAGTCTTAGCTGCCTCCAAGAAACGTCTCCAAACCTGCCTGTATGCAACGGCCTCATCCAACCACCGCAGCTTCGGTCTTCCAAATGGATTGTCACGAACTATTCGCCATTCTTCTTCTCTGGCCACAATCCTAGAATTTGTTGGCAACAATTTTCCCCACTCTTTCTATCAGTAGTTGACCTTTTCAGTTCCTCATGGGAAAAGCAGCATACGTCTTGTAGGTATTCCTTACGTGGTCGTCCTCAGAAGTTTGTCTCCTCTGTTATCCCCTCAATGATGGAGGTATGTAGGAGACCTTTTTTCGTACTATTGTACGTCTTTCAGACAATTTTATGAGCAGCTGCCTCCGATTCTTTGGAGAATATGAGGTAAAATTTTATTGAATATTTTTGGAGAATTCAGAACTAAATAATGTTCATTTCTTTCCACTCTTTGACACAATATACGTTTTAAGAAAAATATGTAAATTCGTTAACAAACAAATTAGTTTAAAGCCTCACTGCCTTCTTTCTAAGGGTCGTGTGGAATTTACTATACAATTTTCGTAACACCATTTTGCCGAAAAGTCACACCCGTGTCTTAATCCGTTTAGAAAACGGAACGAATCTCTTCCATTTTCCTCCCATTTTTCATGGCGTACCCACCATCAACATCCTTTCTGTTTTGGGATATCCATAGTACAACATGGTTAACTGCCATTCATATTCATTACTATGTCATTCTATTATGGCCTCCATAACAGAAGTTGCATCGTAACAAGCCGATTGATGTTTATATAAAGGGGAGCCCTGCACCGTGTGACTTCGTATGATTACACAATGAAAGTGAACAATAATGTGTTAAAGGCGATCCATTCATTTTACTTACTTACTTGATCCTCGTTCGCTCCCAGTGTGGAGCATGTGGACGCCACGAAGTTCTTCCAAGCCTCCCATCTTGTAGAACCGCAGTGAATGCCCGTTTGATTGTTAATTTTGGCCTGCCTCGCCTTCTTGTCCCATCCGGATTGTATAAAAGGCTTTCGTATTCAAGACTTTTACCAAGCCAGCTCAATCTGCGATTCTGTATTACTGAGGTGGTGTGCTCTTCTGGCACGTACGGTCTCACTTGAGACATAGTGGTACCAACAAATCCCCAAAGTCTGTCGCAAAAGCTAGTTCTTAACATTAAGTACATTCTCCGGTTGAGCCTTCGTCAGGTGCCATTCATTTTAGCCATACTTAAATTTCGATAATTTATTTTTATGTTGTGCGTCATTTGATTTTAGGCGTAAATGATGGTTGCAGGTAGGTACCTACCTAAAGCTCTTGTACAACACCACCTATATAAGAAGGTCTTAGTGTCTCAGCGTCACATCGGGAGGACCACCGTTCGCTTGTCTATATCTGTATGTACTTACCTCTACACTATGATATCTGTCTATACGCCGGCGGCCGTGACGCGAGAGGCCAAAAATGGCCGCCAGCACTAAGGCCTTCTTATATAGGTGGTGTTGGCTCTTTTATAACTACACAAAACTGATAACAAAACTCACGCGGTTCCTATATGAAGTATGTGTGTCTATCCTTCCATTTCATACAACAGAATTCACGCACCATAACTTAGATAGTGCAAGATGTGTGAAGGTGTGTGTATTGTAGGTATGCTTGAATGTGTTGTCTGCATATAGGTATATCGCTTCGGTTAGGCGGCATAAGTCGATCAGTCAGTGTTTTGGGCTATTCTAAAAAATATTTTTTTACAACTGAGAAATTCTAACTATGAATATCAAATTAGAAACTAACACAGCAAAATTACTCAATAACATATTTTCAAAACAATTGTGAACAAATAACATAATAATAATAAGTTATGACACTAAAAATTGAATTCATTACTTGATTTTATGTTAAAAATAAATACCTGACATTTTAAAGAAATAAACACAATAGGAATCATTTAATATTTATTGATAGATTTTATATAATTTACTAGAATTTATTTTACATTTAATTTCGCATTTCTCCCCATTATATTATTCTGCAACTGCGTATAAGAGGATTTTTTTTTCAATTCCAATTCAGAAAACTCAGCAAGAAAAAATAACATGTAATAGAAATATAAAAAATAATTATATGACAATAAAAAATGGAAAGGAGTCTTTAAATATAATTGTTTTCTGTGCGATAGCATCGTCATTTATTATTATTTTATTGCAGAGTGAGAAGAAGGCGCTGGATTATTAAGAAATGTTAAAGAAAGAAATATTCTTTTTAGAAATTCGATGTTCACTTTAATGATGCGAATACGCCATTCTATTTTTATTTTGAGAAATTTTACATCGATACGAACTGAAAAAAGATTCGTGAAAGATGGCTTTTTCTATACATATATATAAAGAGGAAAGATTTGATTTTTTGTTTGTTTGTTTGCATCGAATAGGCTCCAAAACTACTGAACCGATTTGAAAAATTATTTCACTGTTGGGAAGCTACACTATCCCCGCTGAACATAGGCTATATTGAATTTCCAAAAAAAAAAAAAAAAAATTGGGTAACCTACGAAAACTCTAATAATGTAACCCAAGGTGTAAAATATTTACCTAAAATATTATTTTTATCGCGAACGCTGTGAAAACTAATGATGAGAGAATAAAATAATGTACAACAATTTAGTAGAAGACAGCATATGTCTAACTATTATAGTTATGCCACCCTAAGTGTTCTTTTATTTAAAAAAAATCAATAAAATGTCACCTCTAGAAAAGGCTCTTTATTAGTATCTTGGAATTACTGCTTATTCAAATAAATTAGTTCATATTCAAGACTGCTTCAATATGTTTGTACAACTTTTTGAATTATTCAATTCGGACATTCCATTCGAAAGTTATTACGAGATTAAAAATGGAAAATAGCATAGTCTCTATCATATCAACCTATCCGATGTTGAAAGGATGTAGACTCCAGCGGGGGGCGGGGAGGGGAGTCATGTCAAGTAGAAATACCACGCAACTCAGTTCCCGTGCGAAGCCGGGATGGACATCTAGTATATTATAAACTAGCTTTCTCGACAGACGTTGTCTTGTGGTTCTAGCCCGAAGTGGCCCGTTAATATGTACATAATGTGCACTGCGCCCCCGTAAAACGATACAAAATTAATTCGAATGAGTTAAGCTAATAAAATAATAACATTGAAATCTGAAACATCCCTATTTCATTCGTATTCAAAGCTCTGGCGGGAACAACTTGAGAAAAATGCGCTCGCGCACACACCTTACCTCGCCTATTACCAACACGAATATGCCCGATAATATTGCTGACTTTGTATGAAAAATTTTTAAAACTATCGAAAGGGTGCGGTGGAGTAAGTGGGATGGTCTACTTACTGTAAGAGCGTATGCGAGAATGAGAGGAAACTACCCGCGATGTCGTGGGCGCTTCCCAGTAACCTTTCCATACAAACTTAAATATTGTATTTTACATCATGTGTTATCCATTTTTTTTTACTTTTTATTAGTTATTCTGTTATCCGGAGCGGAGAAGAATCCAATAAATCAAACATCAGAAGAATCTGTTGAGCCAATCTCGAGTTATTAGTGTTCGCACTAACCCGACTTTAATTTGGTTTTAATATTTTTTTTTAATTAAATTTTTTAAGGCACGTGAACAAGTACACCGTGCCTTGCTTTTATACAAAAACTCACATTACCTATATTATCATATTGCTTACATTCTTTAATCTTATACCGCTTCCAAGAAAACACATAGTATGTGTTTTCTACAAAATAGATCGTCAACCATCGGTTTGACGGTCAAGAATATCTAATAACAATATAAGTAAAAAATGAAAATGGAATTATTAATTTTTATATTTCATTTTTGTCGTTCATAATATTACTAATAACACAGTTTCTAATAAGTTGTGTTTTATTTTAAAACAATGCAAATAAAAACATTAAAAAAAAATCTTCTTCAGAGTAATTGTTTTATTCGTATACATATTTTATTTATTTTTATTTTATTTTATTTTTATACATATAAATATTTTTTTAGTTTATTTATCGATAGTAAAATTTGTACAGTAATTATTAATAGAAAGTTGCCTAATGCCTTACGGGATTTTTGGTTGTTCTGCATACAGGTAGCATATACTTAACAATAACTTACAAACTACCGAATATATAAAGAATTTAACAAGTACATACGTAAAATTGATCATCAAAATGTATTATGTAAATAAATATAGGTTCGAACTCATGTGCCGACGATTTCCATATTCACAACACAAGCTAAATTTACTCTCTGTGAAAGATGATGAGTGAATGGATAATAACAAAAAGATGTAGAAAGTGTATTAGTATTTATTTTGATGAGCCCAGATTTTTTTTAAACCATTATTGTTTCTTTTCAGCTCTCGCGCCAATGGTCGCGTGCCTCATTTCTAACAAAAGTGGAATTCGGAATATTTGGCGCAGGTAGATTGAAATTAAAATGAGATATAAATTATGGGGAATGAGGGGGAATTCCGTCTGCAAATTTACCCTCTACATTATTTACCCTATATTATTATTATATAATACACGCTCCCGTAACAAGTATACAATACACTAATATACTTAGATGTTTCGTTTTACACAATTAAGATGTTTTTATTATGTTTTTTGGTAAATGACTTACGAAAATTAATCTTAATTAAATAAGTATTGGGTTTTTGATTAGGTTAACGTATGCATAAGGTTTTTTCCACAATTTAATTGTTTAGCTCACCGTTTTTCGAAGACCGAGCGTCTTCTTCTTATTCAAACTAGCCTGTAGACGTTCGGTTTTCGAAAACCGGTTAGCTTAATAATAAAATTGTAAAAAAAAAATACAAATCAATTGTATTACCTATTTATTTTAATGTTCCACAAAGTAGCTATTGTCGAAAAGATAAATTAAGTATACGAAAATGTATATAAATAAAATAATGTTATTAATAATTTTCTATATAAGGGTGTCAGTCAGGGGGAACTTATTGTCTGAGGCATTTTTTCCAGTCAACCTGCTCCGTCCAATCTGAGACAGGCCAACCCGGATAGAAATTTCAAGTGAAAAAAAAAAATAACATTTAGAAAAACTCTGACCCGACCGGGAATTGAACCAGGGACCTCATGATCTGAAGTCAACGCCTAAATAACTAGGCTACCGAGTTCGGTTATAAGTACTTACTTGAATTAATAGGAGTATTAAAACGAAAAGTAAATTAATGTTAAAAATCTGTATATACGAATTATTTCACCTGGCCGATAGAGACGGCATTGAGAGACACAATATTTGCAAAAACCTAGTCTCTTCCTGCAAACATTATAAGATATACAAAAACATAATTATTATGAAGATTTTAAATTGCTCCAAATTTATATTACTAACCACGAAGGTTGATAAAATGTAATCGCCTTATGATGTGATGCTACTTGAGAAGCCTTAAGGGCAAAAAACTACCAAGGATCTTCAGGTTGATTTTGATACTTCAAAAGCACCTTATTTTGTTTTCATTATTATACGTTGTCATTTTACCCCAGCTCGAGCTTAAGTAACCCTTATATCGTGGGGCGTAAAAGACGATTATCATTTTCTTGTGTGTTATTTTGTTTATTTTATGGCATATTAAGTTTTTATATATATTTACAGCGCCGCGGCTCCTCTGAACGTTATGATTATCATATTAGGGTGGATATAAAAAAGGGATGAAAAGTAAGACCGAAATGAGATAAAAAAAGTCCATTTGATTTGCAAATATTGTGGCCTTTTAATGGTACATTCTATAAATCATTAGCTTTACCGACAGACATTGTCCTGTAGTCCTTACTATGAATCGATCACAAAATTAAAAAACATGGATCCCAATACACAATTAAAATAGACCCATCCTGCTCCACCACGCTCCGCCCATCCTTTTTACTCATTAAAACTTAACACTCCTCTCATTCAATTATTTATTAATTCATTTTATTAAGTTATATAAAATTCTATTTATATATCTTACAACAATTAGCTACACATTTTAGCGAAATTTAAACATGGTTGGTGGTTGAGCGTGTCGAAACGAAATGTAAACTGTTTGATGCGTGTGTGTTGCCCATTCTCCTGTATGGGTGTGAGTCCTGGCACCTGACTCTGGCCCAGGCACAAAAAGTATCTGCATTCGAAACGAAGTGCCTCAGGAGAATTTTGGGTATAAGATGGTACCACCGCATCACGAACGACGCTATTCGCCGGCGCACCCAGCGTGAGCCCATCACCTCTACTATTATGTGGAGGAGATGGACTTGGCTGGGACATGTGTTAAGGATGCCGAATGACAGTTGGCCGAGGAGAGCGCTGTTTTTCCTCCCATCAGGGTCCCGGAGACGAGGAAGACCCTCTCGTACTGTGTTCCGCTCCTTCGAGGCAGAGCTGAGGAATCTGGACATGGTGTGGGAGGAGGTCATTAACGTTGCGCAGGATCGAGCGCAATGGAGAGCTCTTGTTGCCTCCCTATGCCCCTAAGTGGGGTCTAAAGGGAGTTTGGATTTGGATTGGATTGGTGGTTGAGCGTATATATGTGGCTTTGTGTGAACCGTCCTTTGTTCCCAGTAAGTCATGTCTATCTACCCTAATTATGTTCAAAATTCATACCCATTTTGCAACAATAAGACAATCGACACACTCAGTTCCATCAAAACTACCTAGAGCGACGCCACGCATCCGTGCAGTTCGGTGACCAGAATGCAGCATGACATAGTTGCCAGCGTCACTCTGCCCCGTCCCTGGGACGCGTGCCTCGCTCAGCCCCAGGATATCAAAGTGCGGACATTCAGGGTCCCGATTCTCAAGCTCTAGTTCCTAGAGCGAGCCGTGGTCAACACAGGGGGGACACTAGCGTCCGAGGCTTAATTTTGTTGACTTTTCTGACCGCGTGGGTTTAAGGGCGTGAGGTGGTCAACCCCACGGCACCGATCAGATTTTTCTATTACCTGCCTCTTACAGTATACTCGAAAAACCATAAAAAATAACAGAGGTGCTATTCTAAGCCGACAGCCCCACGGTTGTCAAGCATCATACGGACCTAAAAGAATGCGAAGTGGAGCCAGAGATGGCGTTAGATAGACAATCTTGGCGCAACAGGACAAGGAGAGCCGACCCCAAATAATGGGACAAAGGCGAGAGCGAAGAAGAAGAAGAAGATTATGAATTTCTACACGGTAAACACCTATAATATATTAATTAACTCCTCTAGCCATATTGTTATCTCTTTACTTTCTAACGAGTGTCCAATAGTTCAAAAATAAATTAAAATAAGCTCTTCGTTAATTTTCAAGTTCAAATTTGCGTTAACTTATATAGGTAAAAACTGTTAGTACCTATGAAGCACAAAACTACCCGACTGATATTCTATATTATGTTTCATATTATATTAACATTGTCGCTTTTCATTTAATTTTGTTGTTAAATATTTTATAGGTGCGGTGATGGCAATCTGAGCCATAAAAAAATATAGCGTGTCGGCCACATGCATGGCCATAAAAATCTCCCTAAAACTTATCAAGAAAGTTTATTGACATTTCCATGTCAGAGATCTCGTTATTTTATAACATCTTAACAAAATGGCGCAGAGATTTTCGGCATTTGAACGACGAGATTTATACTACACGTATTGCATATTTTAATTTCAGTAGCTTGGTGTAATTTAAATACCTAGGAGCAACTTATACCACCACTGGTGACCTCGAGGCTGAACTCCTGCTACGTATCGCTATGGCAATTGGCGCCTTTAACAACATGACCAATATTATTATTATTATGGATGCGTCAGCGTTTAGTGTCGAAACGAAATTGTTTGATGAGTATTATGAGCCCATTCTCCTGTACGAGTGTGAGTCCTGGCATCTAACCAAAACCAAGGCAAAAAAAATCTCTGCATTTGAAATGCAGTGCCTTAGGAGAATTTTGGGTGTAAGATGGTACCAACGCATCACGAACGACGCTATACGATGGCGCACCCAGCGTGGGTGCATCACAACTACCATTGTGGAGAGGAGATGGACTTGACTGAGGCATATTATGTTTAGTATGCCGGACTGTTGGCCGAGGAGAGCGCTGTTCTCTCTCCCATCAGGGTCCCGGAGACGACCCTCTCACACTGTGTTCCGCTCTTTCGAAGCAGAGCTAAGGCTTTTGGACATGGCGGAAAGAGTTCATAAACATTGCGCAAGATCGAGTGCAATGGATAGCTCTTGTTGCCTCCCTGTGCTACTGAGTAGGATGTAAAAGGTAGAGTAAGTAAGTAGTGTAAGGAGCACAAAATTTTATTCAGACGTGATTTCGACATATATGCTGATCATCCACCTCATTTACGGCTCAAATTTTCTCCACTTTTTTTTGCTATTCTTTCAATTTCTGTGTATTTACTCATTTTGACTTACTCTCTTTTGCTCCACTGCTAGAATAATTCGTATTTTATAGTCTTTCCGGGGGTTTTTGCTTTGGTCCAATTCCACCATATTCACGAGAAGCATGCTTCTTCTAAGGATAGAGGGAGGTAAAGGATCTTTTTTAGGGGTTGGGAATAATCCCAATGGACTTGCAGCATACTCCTCAAGTCTGGAGCTATCTCCAGAACCATTTTCAAACCTTTTTTCTTCGGAGAGTAAATTCTCAATGATTACCAAGATGTTTTGCTAGGGTGGGTGTATTGCCAAACTCCCAGCAGCTATAAAAAGTCCTATCATCTGCTGGTTCTTGGTTCTTTCTATCTTTTTACTGCTGAACTATCACCAACCATTTATTTATGTTGCATTCTCTCAAAGATCTGTTTTCCCTTAGTCTGACACATTTTGAAATTCATTGAAAACCATGCTAGAATTGTTGTTGTGGGATTTCGAAATATCCTAGTTTCTTTACTTACCTCTTCTACTTTCTCTTTAAATAGGTCTGGCGACCTGTTTACTGTAGAGGTGTTTCTTGGGACACCGAACTCCAACTGTCTTGCCATCTCTTGGAGGGTCTTCCCGGTTGGCCATTTCCCACCGGAATGTTGTAGGCTGCTACCTAAGGAGGTCTATCACCGTCCATTCTGTCAACGTGGTCACGTCAAAAGCGCCTTCTTGTCCTGCCCCATCTGACGATGTCTTCAGTGTTGCAGGACTCACATATGGCGGTGTTCCGTATTCTGTCCCTCAGTATTTTATGCAGAATAGCACGTAGGGTCTTCATCTCCGCAGCAGTGCTTAGGTCCGGCCCGTGTCGGCTCTGGATTCGATTCCATAGGTCATTATTTGCCTGACACCGTTTTTGTATATTCATACTTTGCTATCTGCTCGCACGTGCTTGTTGTTCCATACAAAATCTTTCAAGCATCCGGCTATTGCGGCTGCTTTGGTGGTCTTTTTGCGGACTTCGTTTTAGAGATCAGTTTGGGAGGCGAGATCTATTCCTAAATATTTAAACCTTTGCACTTATTCAATTTGGTTGTTTTCAAGTATCAAGTTACACGTTCATGGCTCTTTGTAGACTGTCTGTAAATTTAGTTTCGTTCCCAGAGATTGTCATATTATATCTTTACAAACTCTTTCTAATGCAAAGTCAGGTACCAACTTTTTTTTAAATATTTTCCCCCTTTTCAACAATCCTTTTAGGATCAAGTTTCACAATATTTTATCCCAAAAATACATAAATTAGGATAGACACCTTCTCTCATTGCCTTTCCCAAGAGGTTAAAGTTGGGCTTTACAATATGTTATTACCGTTTCGATATTCTTCTAAAACTTAGGTACTTTTTTTTCAACAAACTTCTCGAATCCGAAGTAAGTTTCTCGAAAAAGCGTTTATAATCCCAGAGGATTCACCAAAAGAAAAAAAATCTTTTTTTTTCCATTTCGGTCATTAAAATACAGAAAGGGGTTGTGTTTTTTTTTTATTTTATTTTTTCCATAAATTTTAAGGAATGTCTGGGTAGGTTTCATCCCTTAATATAAATGAGGCTAAATAATCAGGAAATATTTCGTTGTATTTTTTTTTCTTCTGCACATCTTCACCCTTTCACCATGAATTAAACATTTTTTTTCTCTAAGAGCTTATTCTCAAGTTGTTAGCAGCTTACGGTTTGAAAAATGAACATATAAATTTCCCATTTTGTCGAACATTTAAAAAAAAAATTTCGAATTTTCGAAAAACGACCAATTTCAAGCTCGATTATTATACGGTTACAACATAAAGATCCCATGATTAATCCGTAAAATTTCCAATTGAAGTACCATTAAAAATATTGTAATCTATTATATAAAAGAAAGTCGGGCTAATGCACTTCCCTTCGCGATCTCGAGATCGGCTGAACAGATTTTTCCGATGTTGATTTATTTTATTCTTCTTCGCTCCGGATATCATAATACCTAACTATTAAAAAGTTGAAAATGCATAAGAACTAATATAATTTAAAAATAAGTATGGAATGGATTTCCTGCGACGCCAACGCCATCTGTGAAGGTTTGACATTAAAAATATTGGCACGCAGATTTTTTATGAATTTATTTTCAAGCTTTTTTCTAAATTGTTAACATTGAAGCGCATTTTTTATAAAACAAAACGCGAAAAGATCAAATTATGAAATCAAATTGTCGTTTGACTCAAACTGTCAGTTGTTTAATAGTTCGTGCGATTGACAGAATTAGGCTGGAAAATATGTGGTTTCAAACAGATGCATCGGTCGGAATGACATTGGTTAAAAGTCATTTTTATCGTTCCTTAAAATTTCTATGTATTCAATATTCATAGTTAGACCACAGGACAACGTCTGTCGGTAAAGCTAGTATTTTCATAAAAAGATATGTGTCAAACATTGTGATATATGATTCTTAAAAAATGATCGTATATCTCAGAATGTAAAAAATTAAACTAGGTATTCGGTTACTTTCACGTTGGCCTCATATCCTCGTTCTTCAAAGAGAGAAATTTCGCCTGCTTTAAGAAACTTTTAAGGTTACATTTGAGGGTCAGATAAAAGACGGATCTCCTTATAATAGTGCTTGTTTGCGCCGGACGCTCTCCTTGAAATCCAAAAATCTTAATTGTCAAAATTGTCCCTTATACCTAACTCCCTTCTTCTCAATGTCTCTGACACTAGTCAGTAGCAAATTGTACCTCGCCGTGGTAACATAGTGTCGAAACGTAATATATTGAAGACATCGTTCGTATTGTTTTTTTTTTGTGTTGATTAATAATTGTGACATCGAGTTGTTTGTTATCGTGCTATTGTTTTGTTTGACTAATTTGTGCACAAGAACTGCCGGATGTTGGAGTTGGCGTCTCCAGGAATACAAGGTGAGTGTCAGAGGCAAACCCTCCCTATCGCTCCTTTTTCCTAATAAAGCGCCTGGTCCTTCACAAACCTTTCGGATTACTTCGCGTAACCAGTGCTAAATAAAAGTTAGGACTGCAAACGGAACCTTGGAAGAATTGTTACAGAAAGCGCATGGCAGGTAGATCTTCTTCCGAGTGAATCTCCAACAGCAGGGCAAGGAGCAACTCTATCCCTTTATTCGGTAAAAAAAAATTATACCGACATCTCGATAAAAACAATCGCATACCCCCGACTCGTGCATTTCTCATCAGATATTTTGACTGTTTTCTTGATGCCGTGCTCGAGAGTTGAGATTATTTTGTTATATATTCTCCAACGCACGGCCCAAGTGATGGTGCTTTGAATTCAAGTATGATAAATGATAAGGAAAGCAGATAAAGAATGATGAAATAATTCTTCGTTTTTCTTGTCTTTCGTCACTCGCTCATTCTGTTTCCTCTCTGCAAACTTTCCCTTCAAGAAATACTCAAAATAATTTGACAAAAAATGAGCAAATTGTGTACGTGCGTATTTTTAAGTGTGCTTTTTGTGTCAACAATCTTTATTATGTAATGCAAGCATACAACAATTGTAAGGATTTTGGCTTTGTATTCTGCCTTTGCTACTGTATTGAGTGGAAGTTTGGACCTTCAAAGTCTCAACGATAGGTTGGACATAGTAAAAAAATATTAGAATGTTATGAAGATAAGATGGTTTCGACATATTAAAAGATTTAGTGTTAAGCCACGGCTACACTATGGACAATACTGGCCAAATATAGGCTCTGGTCCGTCATGAGGAAGTAGTGAAAGAAAAAATTGAGAACTTATCTATATAGATGATTTGGTTACAGTGTTTATGAAAAAAAAGCTTGTCTGCAGAGAAAAGAGTGAAGGTTAGTTCTTTTAGCCTACCCTATTGGGGACTCGGCTTATTGGGAAAAAAAAATAATAACTTTAGACTTAAGGTATGGAATTTTTAATCAATTATTGAAATTATTCTGCTCCAACATCGACTCGAAATCTATTGGAGATCTTCAAGTATGAGTATATAAAAAAGGAATAAATTTCTGTATATTATTGACGTTTTTATATCACAACTCTTAAAGAAAAAGTTTAATCCTAAATACTGATACGCCTTCTTATTTATACTTGGTATTTATTTATACAAACCTAAATCAAACATTTTATTAGAGAAATTTTAAATTTGTACGAATAAAACATAATATGAGCAAACTTCGGATGAAAAACGTTCATGGATAAGAAATAAATACTCAAACTACTTCCACTTTAACTTTGAAAATATTGAAGTTATTTTTACAAACTGTTGTGTAGTAAATTTTTTGAGCTTTATGAAACGTTTTTGCTTTAAGATTCACACAAATTTATACTTCTCTTTATTAAAAACTAGCTTTCCCGACAGACGTTGTCCTGTAGTCCTTGCTACGAATGAATATTGATTTCAAATTTGTAATTTATTCAAAAAACGTTTAAAATAATATTATATTTGAATGTTAGAAAATTATTTCTGAAAGCTTGAAAGAAATTCTATCAGTAATCTGCGTGTCTCAGAGTGTTTTGAAACTCTATATGGTTGTCAGGTAAATAAAAATTGATTTGTTATGGAATTTTCATAGATGGCGGTGGTGTTGCAAAAAATCCGTTTTAACTTTAGTATTATATTTTATATTATACAATCCAATTTTTCAACTTTTTATGCGTTATCCGGAGCGGAGAAGAATCCAATAAGTCAAACATCGAAAGAATCAGTTCAGCCAATCTCGAGTTATAAGTGTTCGCTCTAACCCGACTTTCATTTGTATTATAAGACGTACCTACGTTATTATGACATTATTTTCTGAAATAATAGTCGTGTTCATCAAGTTTAATAGCCTCTGTGCTAGACCATTGTGTTCCAGACTTTTCTGTCCTCAGCCACATGTACGGCGCCACGGAGTTTGAGAGGGATGTTCTCCTTTATTTGGTCAGACCAACGTATTGGAAATCCACCTCTGGGTCTTATTTCCGTTGCTTTCCCGTCCAATATCAGCTTTTCTAAGCTCTCCTCTCCAGCCACGTTATCAAAGTATTTCAGTATACGCTCGAGACAGACAGACGATAGTCTTACTGTGTTGCTTAATTCTTGCAGTATTGAGGCGTTTAGTCTTCTTGCTGTTCAAGATATTTTGAGCATTAATCTCCACATCTCAAACGCTTCTATCCTTTCTTGGTCTTCCTCTCCATAAAGAAAAATAGAAAAACACAATCAAATATATTGAAGGCTATCATATAGGCTAAAAGTAACAAAAATAATTATGGTTAATTTTCGTAAGAAATCTGAAAATACAAAATGACTTAACCACAAATAATAAAGAATCTATATATTGATAGTTAAAGCAAAAACTTTGTAACTATTTTTACTAAAATTGCGCTGACGAAGGAGTATGAAATTTCGTACATTTATAGTTTATACCTACGAGAAGGAGTAATGAATGCTAATATTTTTTTTTTAAATACATTCAATCAATAACAAAAACATTACAAACATTACTGTAATGTTATGTATTTGATACTCACACACTTCCACAAACTACTTATAAGAACATCAACTTCATAGAAACAAATGTAAAATGAAAAAAAATTTGAAGGCGGTATATTCAAATGGAAGGTGGAGCGGGAAATGGCGGGATATTTATTAATGTTTATCTGTGGTCAAATTGAGAATAGATTGATATTGTCTGTCTTTAATAATAATAGAAAAAACTTTGTAGGTACATATCAACATTTTAAATTTGACGTGTCCACTCCATGTCATTGTTTTCGACAGAAAATTGTGCAATAGCGCTCGCTCAGTCTTTGACAAAGGAATCTTAATAATGTTCAAACTTATAATCTAAATATAATACTTCGTAACTGTTTAAATGTATTGTAATTGTAATATATTAAGGAAATAAATTTTTCATTCATTCAAATTAGTTACGGTCGAATTTCGAGCATTGGCCGACCACTAGTTCATTATTATTCCATAAGAAATTTCAACTCATAATCAGTAGAAATATTTCTCATTGAGGTTACAATTTAATATGTGCCTCGAGATTAAAATAAAGGTAGAAAATTCTTTCAGAACTACCCCCAGGTATATAATTTATTTAATGCAACGATGTAATGTGACTTGATGATTATTTTACAAATTGTAATAATATCGGTACATTGGCAAATAATGGCGGACCATCACGCAACCTTATTGTTCGCCATTAGCCCTGATTTGTAATAGCAATGCTCACGCTATGTCTTATATTATTCATTCCACATCATAATCATCAACATAGCGTTTTTGCCATAGCTTTGAAAGACAGTTTTTACCAAGTGGTTGGCAATCAGCTTTTTCGAACATCTCTCTGAAGGTTTATAGTCAAGTACCTGTGCCTTCGTCTTCTTCGTCAGATTCTCAACATAAATGCATATTTATTTTAAATACCAATATTTCCGTGTTTAAAAAAACCTGAAATATATTTCAGTACTTAAAATCGTATCCTTAGCCCCCATACTGCTTTCAAGGGATTATTTAACATCCTTAACAGTTCTGGTATTCATCTGAAATATTCCATCGTAAGCCTTTGTATAATCCCTTCATTGTGTTGCAAAAAGCGACACGGTTGAAACGATTGTAAATCCCCTTCGCTGGGGGATGGTCTGCACATCAACACAGCTGCAATATGGGGAGAATTTAAAGTATGAGTTTTCAGGTTTTTTTTCCTGATTTTTCCACCCCAATGCATCGAGATTTAAAAAAGAAGGAACGAAAACTTTTTTTTTGTATTCAAAATTTTCACAAAAGAATCTAAGCTTTTTTCACGTGAATTTATTCGAAGTTTTTGTCATGTGTTGAATCGATATTGACAAAAAAACTTCCTGAAATCTAAATAGACATAAAATACACATGTGGAATGACTCTGTGAGATACGGAAAATAATGGGAATATTATAACAGAATGTCCTAAGTATAGGAGTATTGTTATAAAGAAAGAATAGATTCAAACAAAATGACA
This sequence comes from Mystacides longicornis, assembly GCA_963576905.1. NCBI lineage: Eukaryota > Metazoa > Arthropoda > Insecta > Trichoptera > Leptoceridae > Mystacides > Mystacides longicornis. The sequence continues at coordinate 24,238,100 of OY756436.1, read as the reverse complement.
AAGAAAATTTATAAGACTAAAAGGAATTCGTGGACGACCGAGAATTACGAGGAATAAGAGAGTTTGTATGAAAAATTGTGTATCGGTGGAAAAAGCGAAATAAGTATGATTGAATAGAAAATAGTGCAGGTTCGTTCTCTCTGCCTACCCCTTACGGGACGCCGTGTGATAGGTCAAATAAAAGTTCAATGACATTTTATTTACTGTTAAAATGCTTACGCGCTCTCATAATTAGAAATGGTAGATCTATTTAGGGACATTAAAAAAATAACAACAAAACTTTGTGCTTGTACCTAAAAAGCATGAAAAGAAGAAAAGCCCAAGTTTTGAAAAAAAGCAAGTCCCTGTTTTCTATTCTCAACTTTTCCAATTAGCCGGACGATAAATTATTTTTCTTCGGGCGATATTTTATACAAAAACAAAGGTCACTCTTCTCTCTCTTTCTCGGATGTCTGTTGAATTTGGACGGTTAGTTTTATGTGTTGGTTGGGATTTGGCATTTTCAGGGTCCTCTGGGTGTACGGGAGTGGCAATATTTTATCTTGGAAGGTAGTAAAAAGGACATCTTTGCGAGTTTACGGTTTGGGAGTTATACGACGTTCCACACCGTGATCGGTACGGACATATAAGTAATTATACAAACCAGTGGCGTTAAAACTTTCTCTTAATCCATTGAATAAATAAATCCCCTAAAAATTTAATAAATTTAATTTACTACTAAAAAAAATATCATATGATCTCTTCCAGCTTGGGTTGGCTGGAAGAGATCCTGCGATATAAGTCCGCCATTAGACTCTGGTGAATGGATTGTATCAGAATTGCATATTTAATTTGTCACAATAAAACATTGTTTAGTATTATTATTATATTATCATCCATTTTGTGTGAGGAGTTAAAGATGATACTGATTTTTAACAAAAATGAAAATATATCTATGTTTCACATCTTTTTGCATCTTTTTATAAGTTTTAATGTATCGCCTATAAATCTTCATTTATTTCATTACAATTATTCTACTGAAATATGAATATATAATATAATATAAATATCGATTCATGGTATAATTATTATTCATTGACTTATGAAAGTCTATTTAAAAGAACACTTAAAACAATACCACTAGCTCCCCACTACAGAAATGGTGCCGAAACCAGGATACTATATCCATAGTGTTCTTCTATTTGATTCGAAATGTTTTTAATATTCCAGAACACATTCAAATATTCGAAACTTTTATTATTTATTACAATAATTTATTCCTTGTAAGTAAGAACTCACAATAAGTTCGAGCCGACTTTCTGAGCTATTCAATATGCTCCTTAACATTCAGAACGTATCCGCTACATAACTTGTCTTTCTCGTTCTAACAGTCATACTTATATCTACATAGGTACTCTTCTCCCCATACTCGCGATCTGTCAAACTTTTCTTACAGTTAAATTATTGAAATGATGACTAGCTACCGTGTCCGCGTGTCAGAATATCCGACTATAAAAAACTCTCACTTACTAATTTATGGATTGCAACAACTTGTTCGCACGATTATTATGAGCCCGACCGCTTTTATAAATTTCGGATTGACATTTTCAAGAGACTGATTTCAATCATTCATGTAATAAGTTTTTTAGTGTGTTTGTAATTGCACAACGTTCTAATTATGTTTAGATTCTTGTGACCTTTTCAGGACTAGATCTTAAAGAATTTTTTTTTTTTTTTTTTTTTTTAAGATCTAGTCCTGAAAAGGTCACAAGAATCTAAACATAATTAGAACGTTGTGCACCAACAAAGCCAATAGGCAATAAATATGAGACATTAACAAAAATGGATATAGTTATATCCTGGCGCCAAATACATGACAGCAGTCGCAGTCTTTAAATTTGGTTGCTCTCTTGTTCTCAACAATTTCCAACATTATCTCTATTTTTCATTTTATTATTAAATTTCTACTTGTTGCATACATGAGATTTTTCGACATGTTGAACATGTTGAGAATTCTCATGATTAGGAGTTTCGGAGACAAACATTACCACCTAATGGCGAACGTTGTTAACGTAAAGTGATCACACTAAGCCAGCCTTCGAAATAACAGTAGAAGACGGTCGTAAGCCCGTAGTGGTTTGTTCCATTTAAAAATCGAACATTTTAGTAATGAATTGTTAGAGTCATTAGTTGTTATTTTTTCTTTTCGTGTTTGTAATTGTTAAAGTTTACAGTAGACATATCCAATATGTCTGATAAGGATATTAATTATCATAACTAGTTCAGTAGGCCTAGACAAATTGCATATTATGGCGATCCACTACAAACGAATTCATCGACAATGTAGTAGGAAGAAAATTAACTGTCCACTTTTTATATTTATTTTTATACAAGTGTCTTTGTTTGGTTTAAATAATTGTTTATGTGTTCCAGTGGACAGTTAAATTTTTCTCACTACACACTAGCGAAATCTTCGTTTGTAGTCGAACGCCAATTTGAATTTGTCTACGGGGGCAGTTCAAAATACGCTTTACGTTCGAAATTCAAATAATATATTTTTTTAATTATTCACATACAAATTCCGTTTTTTTTCTTTCTGAATACCCTATACGATCAAATCATGTCGAATTATTAATAATTTGTAACAAAGCCTATTGTTATTGAGAATTTCATTGTTTTTTTTTTCTTTGATTCTGGAGATTACCCCCAACAAACACGGAAACGAGTTAGATTTTTATAAAACCAATACTTCTGATATAACATATTGTTCTATTGAAGGTCACGTTACGATACTTTGTAATATTAAATAAGATATCATCAGAAAAGGGGTTGGCATTTTATTCTTACTGAAAAGAGAATTTCAAGGATATTGTCAGCACTGAGCTATTCCTTTGAATTAATCAAATGTATGATTTTAATCTTAAATTATTCATGTGTTGTTTTAATCAAATAATGTATTACAATACAGTTAACAATACATTTTTTATCCATCACGCCGTTTCCCGAAGGGGCTGGGCAAACAAACCTCTTTCGCTTCCTCCAAACGCATAACATTCCGCATACATGCCCTTCTATTTCTTTTGTTCCTGACTTGGCCCTCCTGTAAGACGGCACCGATATGGTCGGACCATGTCATTCGAGGTCAATCTCGTCTGCGTGCACCCATTCTTTCAGATTTATATTATATCTTTTTAGTCATTCTATCTTCGTTCATTCTTTCTACTTTCCCAAACCACCTTAATTTATTCACTTTCATTCTAGTCACTACACTAAAATCCACTCTACATTCCTTTCTAATATTGTCATTCCTCGCCTTATCGTAGGATGCATACAGGATATTAATATCGAAATCTGGTAACCATGTCATGAAATACTAGACATTTTTTGGGATCATTTTCGGCAACAGGGATCGAACCCACAACCTTCTGAACGAATGTTGGCGGAGGACGAGCTCTAACAACTGACCCAATAAACGATCGCTGAACTGATCTAAAGTTCTTGTCTTACTGAACCTGTAGATTTATTGGTGCGATTTTATGGTTTGAAATGCATTGCAATTTTGAATATTTTTCACTAGATTAGAATATTTCTTAAATTTTTAAGGTCCCTACTATTTTCTTAAATTTCCTCTCCGGAAAAGTCAGCCAATAAAACTGAACAAAAAGGAAAAAAAAGAAAGAAAATAAAATATATAAATAATGGTCTCAAATTATACGAGTCTGCAGATGGAAATATTTTTCATACGAAAGGAATCTACACTAACTGATCAAATTATTTGCTCGCTCATGAAAATGTATAGATTTTTTGCCATTGTCAATATGAATTTTTGTTTTTTTTTCTAACTAGCTGCAAGTCACGAAAATGACAATCATTTTCACCAACTGCATAAGTAAATATATCTTTAGTAACAGTTTTTATTTTTGTAAGTTTTGTGTATTTACGTTGTGAAAGTATATTATTGTGAATTTGAACAAACACAGTTGCACTTTCACGATATTTTATTGAGGCTCGAGCGCTTTCGTCTCTCTCATGTAAATATTATTGAGAATGTCTACATGAGATAGACGAGAGCGCTCGAGCCTCAATAAAATGTCATGAAAGTTTGTAATTTGTTTAATCTCCAACAAAGTACAAACGACAGCTTTATACGTTGTTACTATGGCAACATCGACTGATCGTTGGCGACCATTTTTTTGAACTTGACAATTTTATTTATCCTTCATCTTCTTCTCCCGGGCAATTATTTTTCTCACATGATGGTGGGGTCTGCTTTTTGTATTTATGCTACATTTACACGCTTGCCACGGCTTGGCAAGCCACCACAAATTCCGAGCCTTCACTAACGCTTGGACGCCCATTACAAGTTGGCGTGCACCTCGTTATTTTAATACGTTTGCCGAAAATTCCTTTGATCTGTGTCGAAAAACCGACACTTGCCTGGATCAGGACAAGCGTTGGCAAGCTCACACAAGCCACGGCAAACACCCCATTTACACGTTGGCGTTTGTGGTGGCTTGCCAAACCGTGGCAAGCGTGTAAATGCAGCATTGCGCCGCCAAAAATTTATTTAACCCTTACGTTCAAATAGCGAGTCGGCTCTTCATTTATCTTTCTATGGCGTATCCAAACAAAGAATATAAAATAAATAAATTATCACAATGACCAAAAACGTCAGGGAAGGTGCATTCAGGGAATGCGATCGAGATTCGGGATTGGCGACCGCTCTGTGACGGCACAGGATCAAGCGCAATGGAAATCTCTGGCTGCATACCTATGCTCCTGGGTAGAGTTTAACGGTAGAATGAATGAATATTTACTTATTTATGAAACATCTGATATATTTTGTATGAATGCTAAATAACAATTATGCAAAACTATTAAACGGGTAGGTAAATATTGATGTTAATATTATGAATGACGATGTTCATTTTTACCTTACAATTCTTATTATGTATAATCTTCACATACGTATTCTCCCTTACTTTCATAGTTCTTATTCCATCTCAAAAGGTCTCATTTCTTCTTCTAAAGGCTTGTTTAGGTTGTAAGTGAGAAAATAATAAGGTAGAAGACAGTTTAATTGTAAAGGATGTAGTGGATGTCCTTCGTACAGAAGTATGCGTCTTCCCTGCTCCAAGAACCCCTTTGGTGTAAATTGGAAATGAAAATTCCATTGTTCTTCGCTAGGATGCATCATATTATTACTATCTTATCCTTTTTCAGCCACCACGCGTTCTACATGGACATAAAATTCCGACAGGATAGTATCAAGATTTTATCTTGTATCATACAAGACGTCTTTACTATTATCTGTTTCTCTTTCTCACTTATATTTTATCATTACTTTTGAAATATTAGATGCGGAATCCTGAACAAAATTTTCAAATTTTTAAACAAATTAAATTTTTATTTTTGAAGTACTGGTTGAAGAGACATCAAATAGGTATTTATCTTAATATTAATACGTGAAGGAAAAACTTTGTGACCATTTTTACGAGAATTGAGTGGACGGAGGAGTATGAAATTTCGCACCCTTTTGATGTGAGGGATTTATTCAGATGTGTTATTCAAAATATTGTTAAGTCATTATTTGAAAATTTGGGAACGCGATGGTAAAGAGTTTGAAAACCAGTTGCTTCTTTGTTTATGACAGATTAGAAGGTTTGGTATTTTTACATATTGAATGGATGTACGGAGAAACCATTTTTAGAAAAAATGTTGTTTAAAGGGATTAGTAGAGAAGGCAATGCTTCTTTGTTTTGAGATAGTATATTTGGCCCTCGATAGGACAAATAGTTTTTTTGAAGTTTAGTCTAGATCCACGCTCCGATGGGAGACGTTCTTAAATTTTGTGTTGAAGTGTTTGAGTAATTTTTAATATCCTTCGCATATTTCAATTTTACATATTATGTACCTACCGGGGTGTGTCCGAGTGTGTTGTTATTAATACGGGATTTGCGTGCGACTTGATTGATGTGTATCTTTGGAGGTTAAAATATCACATTTGATAAATTCGCGTTTGATAAAACTTAGAATCTTCGGTTTTGGATTAAGCCTTCTGTTTAATTATTATAATATATTATTTATTGTTTGACTGGGCTAACCATAGAGGGAGGTCGCGTGGCGGATCGTTAGATTGGACAGCCCCCGTGATAATTTAACATCCAACTATGAATGTGACGTGTTTTATTTTCATTGGTGCTTTGTGCTTTTATTTTGAAAAAAAAAATATTTTGAAGGTATGCTGAATTTTGGGTGAGTGACCAGATTTTTTTGATATTAGAATTTGTATGGACACAGAGAGATGTTTTCTTGTGTGGTATTTTATTTGTTGCTTGTTTGCCCCGCCAAGCATGCTTATGAGCAAGTTGCTCGATTGGTTTTAGCTGAGAGATATATGGCCGATGCGTTACGGCATTGTTTTGAATATTTGTGATCTCTGTGTGCCATTGGGCTTATTGTATTGCAGCATGTACCTCCCTGTATTGTTTTCACACGTCACATGTCAAGCACACGTCGCGAATTGTTATCTGTCATTCGCGGGTTACCCCATTTTCCGATACCAGTGGTGTGACCTATCTTTAATGTTTATTTTTGAATCCGGTTAAGAATTTCATATTTAGAACCTTCTAGTAAGCTTAGTGTAGAATTTTCATTTGTAAAAGTAGGTACAGTGGTGTGTTTGTTCCCCGTGAGAGCAATTTTATTCAGTCGAGCTATGAATGAGTTTACTAAAAGTTCGCGTCTGTCCGCGCACAGATAGAGTTTGTATTTTAGTCTTCGCCGCCGTGATAAACGTAAAGTTATAAAAACCGGTATGTGTAGGAGGGCTGTTGGCGCAAGCTGAAGACCTTCCCCACATGACTGTCTATGAGAATGGGCTGTTGCTGATTTGGACGCTTTTCAGCTCAGTTCATGAGGTTCACTGGCGAAAAGGTCGCGCGCTAAGACCGAAGCAGTTGAGCGATTTGTAATTCCAATGAGGAAGAACTTGCGGTTTAAATGACAGCCCGTACGTAATGTGACTAGAAGGTTGATTGATTTGTCCGTTTATAAAGTAATTGTACGTTTATTTTGATATTGAGATCGATAATAATTAAATGCACGCGAGATAGACATTAAAATTGTTAATAGGCAGGATCGTTTTGACTGCAGCTAGTCGTGGCATAATTTTCGCGTAGTTAAATCCTGTCCTATTTTGAGTCTCTGCCGGAAGTACGTTTAGGTATTTAGAGTCAAGAGTTACATAGTCAAAAGATAGCTTTCATCCCCTGTAGTCTGTACACCATCAGGAACCTTTTTCAGTTGTATATATACACTATATCTGATAGCCGAATTTCGGCCCCCTTTTTGGTACCTGTTCGAGGCGTGAGGTCGCATCGAATTGGGCCAGTCTCGGACCTTCGGAGTTTTTTTTTTGCCTGAATTTTGGCAAGAAGGTTCGTTTGACAAGGAAGGCCCTCTGTCGGTGGCTAATTCCTCCCATGGACCTCGATCATGCTTATCACTTTTACACGCAACGTTTATGAGTGGCGAATACTAATAATTTTGAAAATTGTGAAATACCGCTCGCTCAGTCTTTGACACTGGAACTATAATAATGTTTAAACTTATTATTTAAATAAGTTATTGTCGAATGTCGAGCATTGGTTGAAAATTAGTAAGAAATAATAACTGTGCCAAAACGTGGTGGCACACTAAGCCAGTCTTCAAAATAACAGTAGAAGACGATCGTAAGCTCGTAGTGGTTTGTTACATTTAAGATCAGTAATGAATTGTTAGAATCATTAGTTGTTACAAGTGCGCATTTGTTGCCAAAAAGATTTAATAATTTATTTTTCGACTGTTTTTTTTCCATCTGGTTGTTTTGAATGGCTGTTGGAAGCGAGATAAGCAATAAAACAGTAAAATTAGTACGTAGCATCCTTTGATAATTTCCCATCTTGTGTTGAAACATAAAAACATAGCTTATTATTCTTTTTTCTATGCCATGCTATCTCACTTGTGAGATGCAAAAGTTTTGTCATTCTTCTAATACTCGTCAAATATTACAGCAGATGTTTCTCAGCCATAATAACGCCGTGCTTTCTGTATAATACTTTTCTCAGTTCTAATTATGTTCCTCAAGCTTTTTAATAATATACATTAATTCAGTTTCTATTCTGACTGTAAGGTTCCAATATAAAGAGTGTTATACAGCTAAAGTAGCCAGTACTGTAGAACTGCGTCCAAACTGTAGAGCTGTTTTTATCTAGCTAGAGCCTGTAGAGATCAAGTACAGCCAATCTAGTGCTTTTGCGAGAACAATAATTGCTAGACTTCTCTGTCTAGAGAGCGTAAGCGATGTTTACAAGAGCACTATATCTGCTGCTGTTAATTTAGAATCAAAATAGATCGCTCTACCTAGATCAACTCTAGCTCAAAAATCCACAGTCTAGTCAGCTACTTGGGTCGTCAATTATTGATAATAATTATTATTATGGCAAATATTTAACAAATGGCAAATTGGACACTACAGCTTGACCCTTATACCAGAAAAAAATTTGATTGGGACATGCCTTGTGTTACTTATATGATATTTTAATGTAATGTACTAATATATGTGTGTAAATATTATATTTGTATTCAATAAACTTCAATAATAATGACGTTTTTACGTCATTATTATCATGGGAATAAATTCTTCTTGAAAAAATACCAACTGCGTTCATTATTAAGTTGTCTTATTTCACTAAGACTGTCATTAATATTCTTGTTTTTTCTTCTTTCAGTCATGTGACCAGAACTGCCGGATGGCTGCCGCCTGCCGAGTGTTGGGTTCCGAATTCTTTGGGTCCTCAGGACTTGCCTTACGGCTGGGAACAAGCCACAGATCACAGAAATAGACCTTATTACATCAAGTAAGTATCCTTTGCATACTTAATAGTGCACTTCGTTCGAAGTCGATAATTTTCATACATTTTTTTCATATAAATGAAAATACCACGCACTTTAAATATTTCTTCTACTCATAATTTTTCGTAAGTTTTTAATTTCTATGATAATCAATCCACAGTTCTTATAATCGGCGTAACCCACTTATTGGCTCCCAGTGGTCAATTTTGAAACTGTATCCTGACAAAATGATTCTGCATAAGTACATCTCTTACGAAAAAACACAAGAACTTATTTTAAAGAAACAAAATATTTAGTTTTTTCCACAATTTTATTCAGCTAACCGGTTTTCGAAGACCGTACGTCTTCTTCGTCAGGCTAGTAGATGTTAACTAAATTACAAAAAGTGATCCAACAGAAAATAGAAGCTATATAATTCAAAATTAGAGAGACAAAACAATATTATTCTTACACACTATAAAGAGACAGAAACAATGCGGGTGGTCGAACAAACGCAAGTAAAGATGTTATTAAGTGCTCCAAAATAAATTTTTAAACGGAGAGAGTTAATAATAACAAAAGACATTGTTGTTAATACATAGTACCTAAAATAATCCATACCTAGAAAGCTGATTCTATATTATTATATTTTAAAAGAGAAAGTTTTTGTTTATATTTTCTTTTTCCGAACATAGATACATAGCTGTATGACAAAGAATCTAATAAGAAAGAGGAGACAGGGGTGGAGAACTGATACAACAACAAAAAAATTATAATAAAAATAATGTTGAATAATCTAGCATAGACCTCCAAATAAAAAATATATATTATAACAAAACTATAAAATTATTTTATCTTGTATAGAGACTTAATATATTTTTTTTGTTGTATCAGTTCTTCACCCGTCTCCTCTTTCTTATTACATTCTTTGTCATACAGCTATGTATCTATGTTCGGGGAAAAAAAATATAAACAAAAACTTTCTCTTTTAAAATATAATAATATAGAATCAGCTTTCGAGGTATGGATTATTTTAGGTACTATGTATTAACAACAATGTCTTTTGTTATTATTAACTCTCTCCGTTTAAAAATTTGTTTTGGAGCACTTAATAACATCTTTACTTGCCTTTGTGCGACCACCCGCATTGTTTCTGTCTCTTTCTAGTGTGTAAGAATAATATTGTTTTGTCTCTCTAGCTTCTATTTTCTGTTGGATCACTTTTTGTAATTTAGTTAACATCTGCTAGCCTGACGAAGAAGACGTACGGTCTTCGAAAACCGGTTAGCTGAATAAAATTGTGGAAAAAACTAAATATTTTGTTTCTTTAAAATAAGTTCGAAGTATGTTCCACCAAGTAGCCACGGTCGAAAAGATAAATTATCAAAAAACACAAGCTTTGCTTTATATTGATGTCCATAAATAATGTATTTGTGTTCGCTATGGCTGAGCCCAAATTCATTAAAAAAATTAGGTTTGTTTTACCCATCACACCGTGTGCCGTAAGGGGTAGGCAGAGAGAACGGACCTCCACTCTCTTCTATCAAAGAACACTTCTTTCACTGACATACTATTTCTGATAAAACCTCTCCTATACCTCTTACTTCTGACCTGGCCTTATTTGAGGACGGAATCGATGTGTTTGAAAAAAATCAGATGACGCGATCTCTATACACGACGGCAAAACACGTCAAATTGTCTACAGTTTTCACCAATAGTGATATTTGATCCCTTAAGGACGATTTAATTGATTTATAGGACAATCAAACAGTTAATAAACCTTTTCTATGCCTGTCATCCTATGTTTTGCTGCTAGTTTTTCAATAATTGTATTTTTATATTTTTTTTGTTTCTACACCTATTGAGAAAATGGTTTGTATTAAAGAATGTGCTTGACATTCTAGAACAAAATAGAAATTGAATGTTCTCTTAGTATCACTTATAAAGGGCTAATAAAAGTATGAAGATTTAATCTTATAAAACTGGTAAGTTATTTCCTTATATTCGTATTGATGTCATGAATTCGGAACACGTCTCTGACATTATTTAATCCGTGTTTCTATGACTTTAAACGTTAATGGATATCGAAAAGAACTTCTTCACTCTATATAAAAAATACAGTTAGTCCGGAAATCGTAAAACTGCATTAAGCTTTTACAAAAGTCATTGGCTTAACTAACTTTTTATTATATTTGTCGTTTATTTATTTTTTACCTTGAGTCTACGATAACCTTGAGTCTACAATAATGTTAAATAAAAATGAGTCCTTGCTGTCTCCCTATATGCCCCTAAGTTTTTTATTGATTGAGTAATTGGTAGATTTAGATAAGTTATAAATTACAGATTTCTCGCAATTCAAGTAAGGTAACATAAATCACTCAATTATGAGTGTAAATGTGGTTGGATGTTAGAGATTGCTACGGCTATAATCCCGCCATTGCCACTTGTCTATACACTATTTTTTGTACACTATTTTTAATATGCATAAAGTATAAAATAAATAAATAAATAAATAAATAAATGCAAAAAAGGTAATGTAAAAATTAAAATGCTGAACGGTAGTCTGTTTGAAAATAGGTCTCAAAATCGTTGTCTCATCCATTGGATTTCAAAAAATCTTTTTGCATTTTTGTATCCTATTTTCGGAGAAGGCTGTAGGTTTCTCTATAGCCTAGTTGTACCAGCGTGGACTTCAGATCCGAGGTCTCGGGTTCGATTACCGGTCGGGTCAGAGTTTTTCTAAGTGTTTTTTCACTTGAAAGTTCTACCCGGGGTTGGCCTGTCTCAGATTGGCCGGAAGCGGTTGACTGGAAAAAATTGCCACAGGCAATAAGTTCCGCTTTCTATACTGACACCTTTCTATTGAAGAGTGTTATATTATTATTATTAGATTTTTTTTTAAATTACGTGACGACTCTTATGCCCTGGGTTCCCAGGGAGCTGTCCGTCGTCTCAAAGACGGCCGTCTTTCGAAATCGCGACAATGTTGTTTGTCGCTAGGCTAACCGTATAGACAATTTTCTACACTGACACATCCAAAATCACTCGATTTCGGGTGTAAGGCATTATAGCTCATTAAATTAAAAAAAATGACACTGACACTTTCACCGCTGTTTGTTACAGTACCGTATCCTAAGTAAACAAACCATTAGAGACATTATTTTTAAATTCATTACGAAGAAAAACCACATGTCACACGCGTTTATGGCCATGTAGTGTCAAGACATTATATAAAAATGGATCGCAGTTCGTCATTCTCAGAAAAACTAGAGACCAAAGGGACCAATTTGGCTTATTTACTTTTCGAAATATTTGTGAAAGCTTAGGGGTTCTTTACGGTGAAGATATATAGAATAATTGCGAGGAAAACCAAATTTTTTTTTTATATAAAGTTTTTTTACCTAATGATTTTTTTGTTCTTGTAAGTGACTTGAAATGAAGTAGATAGGCTTAAAATATAGGTGATATTATGACCTTTACCTTGCTTTTTAAATGTAGGTATTTATTCAAATAATGTGCAAAATAAACTTTTCGATACAAAAGTGTCAAAAGTGAAAATGGTAAGATTGAAAAAAAAATGAAATTCTAAGAGACCCTAAAAAACACTGATCCATCTTGGAGTAGAATCTAGGACATTTTGTTTAGAAGTCGACATGCTACCGAAATCGATTCTATAATGGGAACGTTTCTCATCTATATCTTTCCAGCTTTCCCAACTGACATTGTCCTGTAGTCCTTACTATGAATATTGATTTAGAATTTGTAATTTATACAAAAATACGTTTAAAATATGTTTGAATGTAAAAAAAAATTTGAAAAAAATTCCACGAATAATCTTCGTACCAATGTTTCGAAACTCAATGGTTGTCAAGTAAATAAAAATTGGGTTGTTATGTAATTTTTCACAAATGGCGTTGTTGTCAAGTAGTAATCCGTTCCATACTAACTTTGATGTTATATTTTATATTATTTGCTATCTATTTTTTCAATTTTTAATAAATATTCTGTTATCCGGAGTGGAGAAGAATCCAATAAATCGGAAGATCGGTTCAGCCGATCTCGAGTTCGCAGTGTTCGCACTAACCCAACATTCTTTTTATATTATAGATTGACTTCATAGCCAAAGAATGTCTATTTATCTTCAAAATCAGCTAACCCTTCTTTGATTAAGTAAGTGTATTAAACAAAACAGGTATCTGACATATCGCCCACACATTCGGGTAGAGTTGCTCATTTTTCCTCCGGCCGCCTCAATTCGCCTGAAACGGCTGCCGTTTCGCCCGTTTTGGAAGTACCTAACTACGGCCATTTTTCAACATTCCAGACACCAAATGTACGCTACACAGTTAACCCCCAATTATCGTTAAACTTTTAATACCAAATGATCCGACTCTGGTACGCGCCAGCTTACACTTTCTACTCTTAAATGTAAGACAGTGGTTCAGAACGGGCGGCTTTCGTTCTACAATCAATGAAGTTTATATTTTAGGGGCTTTAACAATTATCATTGAACAGTTGATGAGTTAGTCTTGCAAATTTTGAATTTGGAAAGAGTTTCTGACAGCGATTCGGGGTGCCGGAGCCTGCCGAACTAATATGACTTGCCATAGACCAGAGGTTCCCAAAGTGTGCGCCGCGGCGCCCTGGTGCGCCGTAGAAAGTTTGAGGGGTGCCGTGATTCGATCCTCTATTCGAAGCCACCGTCACTATACGAAACCAAAAATTTTCGCCAGTAGGTACCTACCTATATAAAGCAACAATTATTATTTTAATATTTTGAAATTGAATTAGGTACACGACGAAATTGGCACATTAACCAAATATATTACTGAACCAGATTTTTCACTAAAACTAAGTACAGTACTTCTGCGATATATTTGTTAACTGAATCTTTCTTTACAAGGCAACAACACGCACGTTCTGAAACTGTCGAAGGGAATTGCGGCATTTAGAAAGAAACTGCAGTTTGAATAAAAAACTGAACGAAGGCAGCGATCATGATTACTTCCCGTAATTTGTATAAAAATATGGATTAAGTATATCTTTCCTAATAGCTTACTATAAAGAAGGGCGCCGTGACAAAATACTAAACTTGCAAGTGCGCCGTGGGTTGAATAAATTTGGGAACCCCTGCCATAGACGGTGAGGCTTACTGATAGATGGTCACCAACGTCCGATATATCACAAAGAAGAAGTAAATACCGTCGAGTGTCAGATTAACGATCCCACTATGATCCTATTCAGTTAAATTAAAGACTTCTACAATCTCGGTAGATATTTATTTATTTATGTTATCTGATTTTGTGTTGGATGTGTGTATTTTTTTTATTTTTATTTTTTGTTGTTATTATTATTAATTTCACATCTCAGCGTGTTGTTATCAATTCGCAAATGAAACTTTGTTTTTTATGTTTTTAAAATTCCATCCATATTTATTTTTAATCATACACGGCCATATGTCATATTGTAGCATTGATATTATTATTACCTATATTATTTTCAAATTTTTATGGATTTTTACATGCATTGTATTTGATGCATATTTTTACATAATTTATAATGTTTTTATTGTTGGTTTGCATATTTTATTTATTTGAAGTTTAGTTTTTAACTTTTTTTATGTTTTAATATAAACTTAATAGCTGGTAATTAAGTGAATCATCTATGATCGATGAAATTGTAAATTGAGCGCGATGTTCACTCCCTACTGTACGCGATAGTATTTATATTATGTATGTGTGATACCCAACAGAACTGCACTATGCGTATGGCGCAGTATGGTAGGTTGGCTCCACCCAGCGAGTGTTGCACCGTGTCTATATATGATATGATGTTAATTGCCTTTATTCTTGTAACTCTAATCCAATATGTTAAGTTTTTAATTTGTTGTTGTTTTTATGTTATATTGTTTTTCATCGCACTCAGCGAAAAGGCGTATTATGCTGTTATGCTGAGTGCGATCATCTTTATTAAGGTAAAATAAATAAATAATAATTTGAAAACTTTATGAATTAGCGTCCCGACTTAAATTGAGAATTGTATTCTACCAACTGTCCGTTGAACTCTCCGGACTATATACTATACAGGGTGCACCAGAGAGTACGACTACGCGAAAATCCAGAGATATGTAGATACCTTAATGGCTATCCAAATAACTCGATAAATGTTAAGCGAGTTTTCGAGCTATAGTTATTTTAGTACTTTTTTGTTAAAACCCGACTTAAGAGGATATACATAGATGTTTACAGAGACACCAATTTTCGAGGTACATGCGTATTTTTTTTTTCTAAAAAAGCTGAATAGCAGATACAAAAACAATTATGGGTCTATCTGATACCATCTTGCCAACAAAAAATGTTGAATATCAAAATAGGGAACAATTTTAAATTTACCAAAACACCGCATTGCGCTCCTACGAGGCGGAGCTAAGGCATTTGGACATGGTGTTGGAGGGTCATAAACATTTCGCAAAATGGAGCGCAATGGAGAGCTCTTGTTGCCTCCCAATGCCTTTGAGTGGGATGTAAAAGGGAGAGTTAGTTAGTTATGTACATTAATTACATTTTTAATATGGAGAAATTGGTTCTTCCGGGCTATTAGGCCGTGGTCCAGGTGGGTTTGTGTTGCCCAACGTTTCGTCTCCTAGTTCGGGGCCTGTGGGAGACATCTTCTTGTTCTGCGCACGCGTGGGGATGTGGAGGGCGCCGGCTGGAGGTGTTGCTGCGGCGGCGGCTGGCGAGCGAATGACGCGGGGCTCTCTGCGTCACCCGTATTTATACAGTGGCGGGTGCCGTATGAAGTGCTGGCGGTAGAGTTTCGCGTGTTGGATGGTTCTGTGTTACTGGTGATGGCGTTATGTGATGCAAGACTATTCTTCGCAGACTCCAACAGAGGAATCCAGGTCTTGTTGACTTTTAGGCCTTCTTCTTTTTTATTGAAGTTGTTATGTTTATGAATCTCAATGGCTTCTCTGTTGAGTCTGGCGAAATAGTTTTTTGTGTTAGCTATGAGTTTTGTGTCTTTGAACTGAATGTCATGTCCGTCTTTGAGTCCGTGTTCTGCTACTGCTGATTTATCTGTCTGTGCTAGTCTGCAATTCCGTTGGAGTCCGTTAGTCTGCAAGACCTGGATTCCTCTGTTGGAGTCTGCGAAGAATAGTCTTGCATCACATAACGCCATCACCAGTAACACAGAACCATCCAACACGCGAAACTCTACCGCCAGCACTTCATACGGCACCCGCCACTGTATAAATACGGGTGACGCAGAGAGCCCCGCGTCATTCGCTCGCCAGCCGCCGCCGCAGCAACACCTCCAGCCGGCGCCCTCCACATCCCCACGCGTGCGCAGAACAAGAAGATGTCTCCCACAGGCCCCGAACTAGGAGACGAAACGTTGGGCAACACAAACCCACCTGGACCACGGCCTAATAGCCCGGAAGAACCAATTTCTCCATATTCAAACGCCGGCCGTGAAAGCCTAAGGATATATTTAATTCGCCTCTACGGGGAGGATATGTTCCAGAAGTTCCGACGCATGGAAGATCTTCGGAAGAAGAAGGCGAGATTACTGTCATCTCTCGCATTTTTACTTCGATGCCGCGATGAAGGAGTTATACCGAAATTCATCCACACAAACAGACATTTCAACACTCCACAAGCACACCGGATATACAACAGGCTTGAACATGCTATATTACGAGAAAGAATTCACCACAACAGACGAGAACTAGCAAACACCGACACACAGTTGTTTCACCTTCATCTACTACTCAGCAACTCAATTAACCGTGATGATTGGAATAAAATCGACGACCTCAGTTACACCTCCATGGAACGCTGTTCCGAAAGGACCATCCACAAACAGAAGAAAAAGTTTCAACGTTTAAAACCAGCACAACCAACATCATCTAACTTTACGGACAAAGTAGTCATCAACTTATCCAGCAGACCGCTATCTACCGATGAAAAATCCATACTAGCCAAGGGAGGAAATTTTGCGATCACACCAGCCAGAATACCAGTCGAAGAAATAATCTCCAATTTAGAAGCAGGAATCCGCAAGCTCCCACAAACCAGAGCAGAAATCATCCGAACTGAAGCCTCATCCATAATAAGGAAAGCAAAACGCCCGTCTACCAATATCACTGCCAGTGAGAGAAGAGCGCTCAAACAACTAAACATAGACAAAAACATCCTCATTCTACCAGCAGATAAAGGAAATTCGACTGTAATAATGAACACCACGGACTATCACGACAAACTGCAGCAACTACTTGACCCAGCCACATACAAAAAGATACCTAAGGACCCGACAGCAAGCATCCTGAGGAAAACAAACAACATTATTAAATCATCAACATCGATCTCGGAAGATAAAAAGCAACAACTGGTTCAATCTGAAGCCCTACCCTCACGATTATACGGATGTGCAAAAATACACAAAGACGGCACACCCTTAAGACCAATAGTTAGTGCAATCGGCTCACCGACATATAACTTATCTAAATACCTAGCGACCATACTACAACCGTACGTAGGAAAAAGCAACAGTTACGTAAAGGACTCCACACATTTTGTACAGAAGATCAAGAACATCAAGTGCAACTCCACCGATATACTAGTTAGTTTTGATGTTGTCACACTGTTCACCATGGTTCCGATTCAAGACACTCTACAGGTTCTACAGAACACACTGCCGCCCGACATCATAAGTCTAATCAAACACTGCCTGACCACCACATACTTTCTATACAACGATAACTACTACGAACAACTAGACGGAGTAGCAATGGGATCACCAATCAGCCCCATCATAGCCAACTTATATATGGAACACTTCGAGAAAACCGCACTAGAATCAGCTGAACACAAGCCCAGCCACTGGTATCGCTACGTCGATGATACATTTGTAAATTGGCCACACGGAGACACAACACTGACAGACTTTCTACAACACATCAACAATATTCATCCCAACATCAAGTTCACCATGGAAAAAGAAAAAGACGGACGCATATCTTTTCTGGACGTACTACTAACAAGGAAGCATGACGGGACATTAGGACATCACGTTTACAGAAAACCGACTCACACAGACAGATACCTTCACAAAACGTCAAATCATCACCCGAGACAGAAACAAGGACTCATAAAAACACTATTCCTCCGGGCCGAACGCATTTCTGAAGAATCTCATCTGATACAAGAAAAGCAACACCTAGAACAAGCCTTAATCAACAATGGATACACACACAAAGACATAAAACGAGCGACAAGACCAAAAAACACCACGCCCACACAGAAAAAAGAGTACACAGGGAAAGTTTTCTTCCCATATGTACACCAAGTAACGGACAGAATAGGCAAAATATTAGAAAAACATAACATCCAACCAATTTTCATACCCACCACAAAAATTCAACAAACACACACCACAGCCAAAGACAAACGACACCCGCTCAGTTCAGCTGGAGTTTACAAAATACCCTGTAGTTGCGGGCTATCATACATAGGAACCACAAAGAGATCCATCAACACACGCATCAAAGAACACCAACGGAATTGCAGACTAGCACAGACAGATAAATCAGCAGTAGCAGAACACGGACTCAAAGACGGACATGACATTCAGTTCAAAGACACAAAACTCATAGCTAACACAAAAAACTATTTCGCCAGACTCAACAGAGAAGCCATTGAGATTCATAAACATAACAACTTCAATAAAAAAGAAGAAGGCCTAAAAGTCAACAAGACCTGGATTCCTCTGTTGGAGTCTGCGAAGAATAGTCTTGCATCACATAACGCCATCACCAGTAACACAGAACCATCCAACACGCGAAACTCTACCGCCAGCACTTCATACGGCACCCGCCACTGTATAAATACGGGTGACGCAGAGAGCCCCGCGTCATTCGCTCGCCAGCCGCCGCCGCAGCAACACCTCCAGCCGGCGCCCTCCACATCCCCACGCGTGCGCAGAACAAGAAGATGTCTCCCACAGGCCCCGAACTAGGAGACGAAACGTTGGGCAACACAAACCCACCTGGACCACGGCCTAATAGCCCGGAAGAACCAATTTCTCCATATTCAAACGCCGGCCGTGAAAGCCTAAGGATATATTTAATTACATTTTTGTCATAAAAGTTGACGACCCCTGCATCCTGGCAGCACACCACTAATGGGTGTGTTCACCAATACATTTAGTTCAATTTATCCCTCTAGGATAATAAAATCCCGACATTTAAAATGATCTCTCGCGTCGGGATGTGTGAGCCCAACTTTAACTTAACATTTTTCCATCCCTATATGTGGCTATTTCCAAACACCCCCAACATCTATTATTCCACCTGATGGGTCCAGCTATATTAATTCTCACCCTTTCAAATACCAAGTTTAAAATACAGGTTCCACGTATGTTAATTCATTCACCAATACAATTGGTCTTATCTTTCGAAACAAATAATGATTATTATCAACTAGCTTTCCCGACAGACGTTGTCCTGTAGTCCTTACTATAGGTGAGACTAACGGCTTAAATTCAAAAACGTTATAGCAATTTCGTTAATTGAAAATAACGTTAATATTAAAAGCTTAAAGCTATTTTATATTACTAGCCTCTTCCAAAATTTGGTATCTGGAAAGTTGACTTCAGCTAATAATGCCCATCTCTAGTCCTTTCTATGAATATTGATTTCGAATTTGTAATTTTTACAAAAATACGTTTAAAATAATATGTTTGAATCTTTAAAAAAATATTTCTAAAAGCAGGAAAGAAATTCTATCAAAAATCTGCGTACAAATATTTTTGTAATGTCGATTCAATCTTTCTTTATTGAAAATACTTAAAATTAAATCTTTTAAATGGTTGTCAGGTAAACAATAATTTTGTTGTTATAGAATTTTTCATATATGACATTGTCGTCGCAGTAAATCCGTTCCATACTAACTATAATATTATATTTTATGTTATTTCTTATGTTTTTTTTGTCAACTTTTTAATAATTATTTTGTTATCCGGAGCGGAGAAATATCCAATAAATCAAACATCGGAAGAATCTGTTCAGCCAATCTCGAGTTATAAGTGTTCGCTCACCGACCCGACTTTCTTTTATATTATAGATGAATGAACTAAACAGTTCTATGTGATTTGTCATTACAGTCATGTGAACAAGACCACCACATACGAAGCACCCGGCAACGGTGAAGAAGTTGAGGTTCCAACTCCAAGATCCGTGACGCTGGTTCGAGACCCTGAACTTGGATTTGGCTTCGTGGCTGGATCAGAGAAACCTGTGCTTGTGAGATCTGTAACTGAAGGTGGACCTAGTGTGGACAAGGTAATCATTCACTTATTACATCCTTAACTAACTTCTTTTATGCCCAAAATTTATACATGACCCATAACGTTTTTTGCTGCTTCTTTTCTTCATGAAGTCAGGTCTTCCTGGCGCTGAATAAAGGTCTGCATGTCTCTGGATGCATTATAGAGTTAGCCAACAGTTTCGATTCCATTCCACGCCCTTAACTACAAGGTGTCTCAGAAAGTGTGACTAAGCGAAAGTCCAGAGATAGAGCATCGCAAGAGCCATCCAAATACCTCAATATAATAATGTTAAGCGATTTTTTTATAGTTTATAGTCACTGGATTATAGAGATACCAATTGTTTGAGGTTTTTGGTAAAAAGCTGAAAAGTATATTGGCCTATAAAGATACAATAGGTACATAATATAATAAAACTTTTATTATTGTAAATAAAACACTGTTAATTTTAAATTTATTCTTTATTGGCAGAGGCCTTTCGGTCGCACGAAATACAAAACAATCATGGATCTATCTAATACCAAAAATGTTGAATCTCCAAATATGGCACAATTTAAAATTTTACAAAAAAACATTAAAAACGATTTAAAAAAAAATAATCACATACGTTTTTTTTTTTCTACTAATTTTGGCTATTTTCTGTTTAGGCGTCGTACCTAAAACTAATTTTAGCAAAAATCCCTTGACTTGATTTTCAAAATTTTAGTGGAACAGGTTCGAAATTGGAAAAAAATGTTCGTTTAAAAAAGCTGTTTCGTATTAAAGAGTTCAACCATGTTTAGCCATGTACATAATAATATATCGTAAGGAGTTAACTGACGCACAATTTCCGAGCGGATAACCAAAAAGATGAACCCGACATTTTATTAACCTTTTCCGAGACGAGTTTAGTATTTATAGATCAAAGACAAACAATAATGTTGTGTAGTTGATAACGCTAAGTTATGATATGCTGTCCGTACATCAGATATTTTAAGCTTAATCGAGCATAGAGGCAAGAACCAACCGATAGATTCGTATTAATCCAGAATCCTTCAAGCTTGGCTGACTTTCACGACAGTTAGGTTACACAGTTCAGCTCGATACCTAATACAAACAACACACTATATTTTTATGCTATTATTTTTAACTAGCTTATACCCGTCTTGCTTTACGTTTTTGATTCCGATTGTCAGGCTTGATCGGTAGGTAATTAAACAGGTTCTAGTCTAGCTTCCCATTGCTTAACAGACCTCTATAATGTAGCTGTTTTACCGACCTCATAATATTATACGAACCTACCGACATAATTTGCAAGTTTTCATAGAGAGAGCTCTGTGGTTTGAATCTTAGCTACATTCCCTACACCCTGTGATAATTAATTAGGCATTCCACCCATAGAGGGTGATTTGTGCTATGTGTGATAAATGCAGCTGTCAAACTTCACAATGGAGGAACTATTTTGCATTTTTTTTTCATTAAATCTTTATTTATTGAGAATAATAAGATTTGAATAACATTTATATGTATAACAAATCAATCTAAAATTATTTTATTACATTTTCATACCGTAGTACCAAGATTCCATTCAACTTTTACATGAGTAATTTTGTTTCCAAATGATGGCTTACCTACTGTCTTTTTTGAGAAATTTGTATGAAGTTCCTGAAAAAATTGAGTTTTTTAAATAGCTCTAAATATATTAAAGTTAATGCAGCAAATTGTATTTAAGAACCTTCTACAGCATTTTGTACGGCTCTGGGCATATTAATATCTGACCTTAACGTCTGTTTTCTACGATTGATGCGCCTTCAAAAATATAAACGGACTAAAATATTATGTAGATTCGATAATACAAACATAAACAATATGCTTTTATTTTTATCCTTGACTTGAATTTTTATAAAAAACTAGCTTTCCCGACAGACGTTGTCCTGTAGTCCTTATTATGAATATTGATTTCGAAATTTGTATAATATTTTCTTTTTAACAATCCAAGTGTCACTCGAAGTGAACACAAATACACTTTGACATCTTTCACACTAGGCAATTTGCTTGTGTCGTGATTTTGGAAATGGTCGGCACGACCGCGATTCAAACCTACGACCTCCCATACGCTGTACGCATGAAACCGCCGATTAATACCACTGGACTACGAACCTACCATTTGACATCTGTTTTAAACCATATACTTTCCACCCTCATACTGTCAATCGCACCAACTATCAAACAACGACAGTTCCTGTCAAGCTTTAATTTAATTTATTTAAATTTCGAATAAAATTTATATTAAGTACTAAGAAGGTTACCTACTTTGAGTTTTCTTTGATTTTCTAATTATGCACGCAACTTTCTTATTTTTTTCTTGCATAAGAACCTTCTAGCAAACAAGACAAAAAGAATTAGCGAAGTCGGTCTAGCAGTTTTGCCGTGATGCGTTGACCACGGAAAATAGCTCTCCATTTTTATATATAAGAAGATAGTAATCTGTGTGTGTTTTTGAAACTTGCAAACATTCTCAATGTATATGTATGAAGACTTGGTTTTCTTATAAAGGAAGTTTGGGTACTAATTATTTTTCATGTTTATTAAAAAAAAGACTCCTAGCGCAAATCCTCTTTGTCCTGAGAACCCATTACCTTCTGTAACAAGCTTCTTAATTAGTTGGCGCTTCAGAATATTCTCATTTTCTTGTAACAAACCGCTCTTATTTCCTACCTCCACTTTCTCTGCTATCTTTTCAACTACTTTCTATGTTAATTTACTCATTTCAACTTCACGTTATTATGTTTGCTTCTGTTACTTTGGTATTGCGAACAATTTTAATACATTTTTCTGCTTTTTCAAGTTATATTCCAAATCCAAACCCCCTTTGCGCCCCTCTGAGGAGCATATAGTGAGGCAACAAGAGCTCTCCATTGCGCTTGATCTTGCGCAATGTTTATGACCTCTTTCCACACCATGTCCAGATTCCTCAGCTCTGCTTCGAAGGAGTGGAACACAGTATGAGAGGGTCTTCCTCGTCTTCAGGACCCTGATGGGAGGAAGAACAGCGCTGTACTTAGCCAACTGTCATTCGGCATCCTTAACACATGTCCTAGCCAAGTCCGTCTCCGAGTTGTATTTTCAAAAAAAATAAACGTGAGCGACTACCTTTAAGTCTGTTCCTACTTAGGTACTAACATATTTTATTTTATAAACTCGGCAAATATCTGCTTTTAAATTCAATGACGTTGTACAAAAATTAAAGATAAACAACAATGTATTGACAGGACAAATACCAAGCTTTGCACTGGTAAAACTCCCATCTGGATGGTGGTGCGTGGCACTGGGAGCAGCTAGTCCTAGTGTTTAGCGCTGTCATCTTATTGTGTTTATTTGGTGGCGATTTAATTATAAAGTTTTTTTTGTCTGTGATTCAGTTTTATTGTTTATGGTAATATTTTTCTATTTACTTTGTAATAACACCGACTTAGTCGCCGTATTGTTTTTGTTAACAATAAAAGCCAATTTATGGCCTGAAGAGCTCTTATTTCTGCTCAACAAGCCAACCAGTAAATTTTGAACAGCTCATCCTAGTTTTACCGAATATGTAACAACTATTGACTCTAACAATTCATTACTGATGTTCGATTTTTAAATGGAACAAACCACTACGGGCTTACGACTCTCCTCTACTGTTATTTCGAAGGCTGGATTAGTGTGATCACTTTAAGTTAACAACGTTCGCCATTAGGTGGTAATTTTTAAGTCTCCGAAACTCCTAATCACGAGAATTTTATTTTACCACTCATCGGAAGAAGACGAAGACGACCACTGGTTGACTGGAACCAAACATCAATTCAAATGTATAACTTTCTCCTAAATAATTCTTTGGCTTGACTCGCTCATGTAACCAGTCAGCCTGTAAAAGGTTTGAAGATGCTATTGTGATATAGCCTTCTGCAATTATACTTTTCTATAACCTCTTGTCTAGTTTGGGTTTATTTCAAGCTATGAGTTAATCTTAGTTTGTTGTAAATGCACCCTTAAAGAACTACCGAACTCAGTAAAGCGTTACCTACGTCCAAAGACTGATTGATTGAGTGTAAGAATAATTCATTGTTACACCATATTTTAATCCTAAATAATTAAAATATGTCGCAGTATTACCATCTCGCTTGTTCTGACTTTAATTACAACACAGCTTGAATACCTACCTACTAGTATATTAAGATATTATTAATAAGTTAGCTTTTAACAACAAACTGAAGCCCACTTAGTTTGACAGAGGCGTGACAGTGATTAAGCGTTCAAGCCATCTGTAAGGATAAGGGCTCAGAAAGTAGTTCTTGCTTCGAAACACCATTGGATTAACAAAATATTTTGAGTCCAAGCTTTAATTTACAAGCATTATAATAAAGCTCTTCTCATAACGAGCTCAAATTTTTGCATGTCACGTGAATGACTTACTTAATAATGTGATTATAATTAACTCTAACATCTTAGTTGAGCTATCATTTTATTTGAATTTTCTAACGGACAATAGAAAATTAACATAGTATAAAATGCAGTATATGGATGAGAGCATTGCTTGTTTATTTATGGTAAAATAGACTGATATGTTTTATAATAGAATGAAATGAAAATCCTAAAAATGAATTTATTTGTTTATTTCCCAATATATTATATTAACCGACTAAGAATACAAATATGCAATAATTATAGGACAATTAATTTTAATTCGTAGCCCTATTTTATGTAAATACTTACACAACAAGCATCTTTATTAAAAAAAAAAAACAGCGCTTTAAAAATTATAGACTAGACGAAAACATGAATTAAGCGTTTGATTATTAATAAGACAGTTTTACTGTTCATACTTAAGTTTAACTTAATTAATCGTGACTTAACTCGTTAATCTTTTGCTACCCTTTCTCTTATCATCCGTCCTATTAATAACACAAGATTAAAATTTAAGTAAAGCTTAAGTCAGAAATTTTATCAATAAAAGATGCTTAGCCAGTGATGCATCTTAATCTAGACAAAAAGTTAAGCAATACCTTGAGCGACTGCAGGGGGTAGTTTAAAGTCTACTAGGGAGTGTGGATAACTCATGCGCATTGTGCTGCTTTCACCAATTTTTTTATTTAGAATCATAAATCATAATCATGCCAATTGACATACATACTAGATATATTTATATTATCTTTGATTTGACATATCGGGATTGGTTATTTGTTTTCAAAAAGCTATGATTATGATTTTAAAATAATTATTTTTCCAATACACTTACCTATTTAAAATTTTAAAATGAAAAAATGATTATTTTAATTAAATCTGTAGTGCAGTAAACATTGTCTATAAAAATGAAAGAGTCTTGTACACTGTACTGTCACAATGACATATCAAAAATTTCTGATTGAAGATTCCCGGAAGAAAGGAAAAGAGTTACAGAGAATATTTGTTTAGTAGTGAGGGAAATTTGAAAAATAAATTGAATTACTGTCTCATTATTAATCACACGCATAATTAATACTTAAGTTTGACTTAATTAATCGTGACTTAACTCGTTAATCTTTTGCTAACCTTTCTCTTATCAATAATGTCCGATTAGACAAGACTTAGCTGAGAAACAACTTAATTTGCAACAATGGCGGAAATTTGTATAGTGAAATCTGGGTAGGTATGTCAAAAGAGTAGAATGATCCATTTTAAAATAAAAATGAAAAGAGTCTTGTATAGTTCTATCAGAGATGTTTTATATGTGATAGAACTGTACAAGACTCTTTCTCATACGTAGCTTTTTGAAAACAAAAAACCAATTCACGATATGTCAAATGGCGAAACCGGGACAACGCGCATGCGTTATCCACACTTCGCTTAAGGTATTGCTTAACTTTTTGTCTAGATTAAGATGCATCACTGGCTAAGCATCTTTTATTGATAAAATTTCTGACTTAAGCCTTACTTAAATTTTAATCTTGTGTTATTAATAAGACGGGAAGAGTATTCGTAAAACACATTTCGCATTAGATGCAATTGTTCGAATTTTTTCAATCACTTGTTAAAAGTAACATATTTTTAAAGAAAGAAAAAACAAACATTTTTAACAAAAATTACGTATTTTTAAGAGTTTTTAACTTTTAAAGCTAAAATTGGTCTTAGGTATTCATTAATTACGTTCAATCAAATCAATACAATAAGAATCAGATATTCTTTAAATCAGGATAGGTACCTACTGTGTCAGTTTCATATATATAACGTATAATAGGTAATGAAAATTCCTACATAAATAGGAGAACATTAATTATTAAAGAAAATAAAAATAAAAATATAAAAGGAAGAGATGGCGTAAACGAAGAAGAAAAAAGGCGTAAAAAACAATTGAAAAGAGTAAGATTTAGAAGAAGTATGAGGATATTTGGAAAGAATATAGTAGGTACGGAAATATGGTGTCAAAAGGGGGGAAAAAATCACGAAATTTAATAGAACAGGGGGCGGCGGTGTTGTAATAATATCATGTGTATTTATACGTGAATTGGGCAGGGGGGGCTCAGCCTGAAACTCAAAAAGTACCCCTAGGAGGTGAGAGGGGCGTCTTAAAAGTTTCTGAACAAAAACGCGTGGTTTATTTACAAATTTATTATTAAAAAAAAACGAATATAATTTAAATGTTTTAAATGTTGTTTCACTAATGGTCAGTGTTTTATATATTTTTATTTTTGTACCAAATAATGTATTTAAATATGGATTGTAAAAGCAACATTGTTGCGTAGAATTATAATAAATAAATAAATAAATAAATGTTTATCCTTAAATTATCCGATACGCCTCTGATTTTTAAGGAAGGTGGCGATGGATGGCCAGGACGTGTCGGATTACTTTAATAGCGGAGGCCTACTTCTCCAGATAAAGTTTGATAGCCACTGGAAATAAGCCCCGCCCACCCCCTCTCCTGCTCTCGTATAAGTTTCTAATTTGAATACTAATTAAACTTGCTTTCTATTTGTTCTAACTTAATTAGTTTAAATTTCTTCAAGTCCGTACTCCGGATATTGAGTGTTGTTTCTCCGGTGCTATGTAAACTGTTAACACATACTCGGCACAGTAAATAATAATAGGCACAGTACTTATCTTGTTAAGTATACGATTTTTTAAAAACTGTCCCATTGTCAGACGATATGACGACAACTTTCTTGAAAAAAGGAATTGGACACTGATGGACAGATGAAAATTCTACCCCCCCCCCCCCCTCCCACTCAACCCCCATCTGTTAATAAAAATGCTCGTTTATTATGGCATATTTTTCGCAACTTTGTAAACAGAAGTTTCTGAAAAACCACACTCCCACAAAAAATCATGTGTATTTATTTTGTACAAGCAATAATGTACTTTAATTGAAAAATGGATATTATAATGGGAAAAGTTTATGATTTTCCATAATGTCACTCCACTATACCCCCCTCCCCCTCTATGATATTTCTTGATTTGTTTCCCCTCTCCCCTTTCCGATTTCACATGGTTAATGAAAGAAGCCAAAGGCTTTCATTTTATTGACAATATTTATTTTGTCTTCCATCTCTTGTCTTCAACCGTTTAATTATAACCCCTACCACAATATCCATTCAGATAAAATTGTTATTTTATTCTATCTTTTCCATTAGGGGTTGCGGAATATATTATTATGTTCCTTTAGCTTTAATACGTGTGTTAAGGATGCCGAATGACAGTTGGCCGAGGAGAACTCTGTTTTTCCTCCCATCAGGGCTTCGAAGACGTGGAAGACCCTCTCATACCGTATTCCGTTCCTTCGAGGCCGAGCTGAGGGAGCTGGACATGGTGTGGAAGGAGGTCATAAACATTGCGCAAGATCGAGCGCAATGGAGAACTCTTGTTGCCTCCCTATGTGCTACTCAGTGGGGTTCAAAGGGCGTTTTGATTGACACGAACCATGTAGAGTGAAAATACATTGATACCGCCGCAATGAAGGGTTTTGATTGCCTCTCTGTACTCTCTAGTGGAGCGTTGAGGCAGGTTTTAAGTATAAATTAAGTATTAGAGAATTTTTATTGGTCTTTTTTGTTGTTTCCTCATTGAATCAGCCAAGCAATAAAAATTCTTTGAAATACTCAAATTGACGTAAAGTGTTCTATAAAATATCGTTACTTCAGGTCGCAAATATCGTAGCTAAGTTTTCTTACCCTAACGAATCCTTTGGAACATTGAATGTCGCCTTGCAATGTATAGCTGCAAGTGATTGCAACAAATTCAAGAAATATAACCACTATTAATTTCGGTATCTTTTATGATCACAACTAGAGCAAAATAATATTTTTACTGAAAATATTAAATTATTTTGCTTTGATTGCTTTGATTTGATATCTGAGAAAAAATTGCGGATTCTCTAAAAATTTGGCGGGTTTTTCAATGTGCCGCTTAAATTGATCGCATAGCGGTTTATTACGAGGAATTGTGATAATCTAAGTGGTACATTCAGTTATAATTTACATTTTCAAATTTTTTTTCGAATACATAATTTTAGCGGATTTGATATCGTATCGGTCTGCTACTAAATGTGCCTTTCTTTTAACCTCTTTAAACTGGATAGATGAGCATTTATTACTGTTTTTTTTGTTACATAACGCTTTTTCGAACCTCTACACCGAGTTTTGATGGATTTGGGTGTTAGCACACCTCCGCCGCGAATCGCGGCACACGGAACTGAAGAAAGCGAAATCGCAGGTAGTGTTAGTACACTAGCGGGTAAACGAGTAGCGAAAGAGAAAAATGCACATTAGTAAGTATTCTATGGTTATGTTTTGTTGGGAAATTTAAATAATTAAAACCACAATATTATTTCACATTTCATACATATTTTTAAATATTACAACATTAACAACGTTTTTTCTTACAATTTAGAAAATATGCACATCCAACTTCTGCAAACCATCCCACAACAAAACGCAATTAACGTTTTCCATCTGTCATTTCTATGGAAAACATGACGTTCGCTTCAATTTCGCTCCAAAATTCTGTCGATTTTGACAACTTCAAAAGCGGGCGGAATGCGAAACACACGGATCCGCGAAATATCAGGCGGAGGTGTGAATACAATTTGAAGTAATCTATGGCGAAACACCGCAAGAGAGAGATGAATGTATAGAAAACAATACGAGTTTGAGCATGCTATCTCACTCTCAACATGGCGCGCAGAAACTGACAGATGTGACCGTCGTCGCTTCGGCTGATCCGCAGCGGAGGTGTGCTAACGGGGTTTGTAACACAATAAAGAAACAAACAAAAAATCTTTCCCGATAGCGCATGGCCCCGCGGGATCGACAAAACAACAACGTGAAAAAAAAAAGCGCAGTGTAACAAACTAAAAGCGTTCCATAAATGAATTGATTGAATTTGAAATGTTCCACGGTATCGACGTTCATTTATTTTAAATGTTGCCCGTGCGAAATAAACATTTCTCTTGTGTATCGAGATTTTACACTCTTATAAAATCCAAGCGAATTTCGATGATTTTATGAACACTGGTATTCGAAAACTGCCTTCTTTATTACATTTTTTCATGGGGGTAATGTAGATACCAATCCCTTTTCCTCCATTTGAACTCACGTGATTAATGGACAACCATTTATTTACAAAAAGTTTTCAGAAAAGAAAAGAAAAAGCTATGTAGATAAATTAAAAAATAAATAGAGAAGAGAATTACAGTATTATTCCTATACACTAGAAAAGCGAAAGAAATAATGTGGATTGGATGATGTGGTTTCATTGTGAATGAACAAACGTAAGATTTTAAGAGTCGGGACGTGGTGTCAAACAACCTAAATACTCAAGAATTGGAATATAATGAAAGTCTGCTGCATTCATATTGTCTTAAAGAGTGCTTAAAGTATAAAAATTATGCATTTTCATCGTGTTCTGAGCTATTCCGAATGTTTCAAGTGTCTACCAACTTAGGAAGGTGGTCAAATCGATTGCAAGATTCCTTAGAATAAATCCTAATCCAAAAATGTGGAATTCAGAAAAACAAATATTTCACCTCAAAAACCGTAGTTTTTCAATGAAGGGTGTGCTCTACAATGTCTGTATAGAGCACGTAGAGCAATATATTATTACACAACGCAGTAAGGTCTCTTTTATCCGCGCCGTACCAACGCCGACAGCCAGCCCGGCTTGTTACCTCCCTAACTCGTATCATAAATAATCTCGTTTCAATTGTGCTGGTGAAAATGCTCGGATTTACAATGTTTTCGTATCTTTTGTAGTGAACTACTAGCATATTATCTTTCTACCGAATAAGACCATTAAATACAGTATTTTTTTTATTATCACCCTATCCAAAAATACATAAAAAATATAAATAATAAACACAATTTCTTTTTTATTTTGTGTACGAATAAAAACACTTTCTTTCTGATGCATATTCTTTTTTTCTCTCTCGTAAACAACCATTTTTATGTATTTGTGTTCGTGAAAAGAAAATTCTTTATTTTTAATATAAACAACAACACAACAGTCGTATCTTAGAAAGGTTTCGTAAAAATTATAAAGAAGTTGTTGATAGTTTAGCCGTTGCTCTTCAGTCGCAGACATTTTTTTCTAAAACTCGTTGGTTCTACCTCATTATGATCATTTTCCTCTTTTATAACACAACAAGTAACAAGCTTTGATTTCTGTGAAATACATAATATGTCAAATGATGGGATGGTTCACTTTGGATGAGCCCAAATTTATTTTAGCAATGTCTACATTTCAGTGAGCTCTATTGATTATACTATGAAGTACGATATATATGAAGAAATGCGTTTTAGTAAAGCTACAAACCACAAGCGTTACTTACAGTAAATAAGTAATAATTATTATTAATGGATGAATTTCTAGTTAAGTTATTTAATACTAGCTGATAGCCGTATTGCTTTACATCTTCGAAAGATTATTTATTATCATAAGATAGTTAATAATAATAATAATAAGTTCTTTATTCATTGGAAAAAAAACACATTAGATACATTTTCATATCTCCCTCCACTAGGCATAGCCTGTCTTAGAGAGGAGATGTCACATAAGCATACATACTATATTATTAGTCGACATAGATAAAAATAAGGTAAAAAGACTATGATACACAATATTATGTTTGTACATAGTGTAAAAAATAAAAAAAAAACATTGAGTAAAAATAAAACAAAGATTATAGTAACCTAATAATAAAAAATAATAATAATGTCAGAATATAATTTAAAAAAAATATAAAATGATGAAAGTTACGTAGGTATTATGTATTTTGCTGAAATCGTAATATGAAGATCCTGTAATTTTAGATAGGTATTTATAAAAAGTTTAAAATTTATTCGAGTAAATTGAATAATTTGTATCTAACATTACTAGGATTACGTCTGCAAGGATCAACGACGATTAAAAACGAACGTCAAGAGATGATACGAAAATAAGTATATAGTTGAGTTATTGTATAAATGCGAAGCTTCTGCTATTATTCATGAGGGTTTTTTTTTCTTTCAGCTTGAACCTGGAGACCAGATACTCTCAGTCAATGGCGAAGATGTCGAGCAAGCACCCAGAGATCACGTCATTGGATTGGTTCGTGCTTGTGCCACAAGAGTCAACCTTGTTGTCTGCCAACCGCTGGCTGGATCCAGTGCAGCTGGAAGAAGATCGGCTATTCTCAGCAGGGCGAGAAAAGCAAGACTTCGGGCGAAACCTGGAAGAGTCAGATTCGCGGAAAGCGTTTGTGTCAATGGGTCCCCGCTATTTCCGGTAAGTTGCAGTTATGTATTTGCAGCAAAGCTCCCTTTTTATGAACTAAAGATTCAGCCTTTTTTGTCACCCACTGCTGAATTTTGGACTCCCTCTCGTTGTCTGCGAATTATAATGAAAAAAATTGGGTAACAATGATTTCTTGGCATTACAATGTCAAATTAACTTGTGCATAATGCAATTCTGTTACCATCAATGATACAAAAGAACTAGTGCATTACGCAATTCTGTCAATGTCAATCAATAATGTTTGGGTGTGAAATGAGAACATGGACGAGAATGTAGTATACATTCAGTAGAGATGAAAGCTCTATGAAGAATATGTGGAAAGACTCTGTGGGATATGGCAAGCGATGAGAATATTATGAAGGAATGTGGTCAAATATGAATGTCAATAAATTGAGATTTTCTGGGCATGCGGAAAGAATGGTTGCAAACAGAGTGAAAAAGAAAATGTGTAAGGCTGAAAGGAAAGGTGTAAGATAGCGTGGCCGACTGAGAATAACGTGGATCGAACACATCGATTCCATTCTCAAGGAAGGCCAGGTCAGAAGTGAGAGAAATAGGAGAGGTTACATGAGAAAATTTATGTCGGTAGACGAAACGAAAGAAATGTGCTTGGATAGAAGAGAGTGGAGGCCCGTTCTCTCTGCCTAACCCTTACGGGTCACGGCGTGATGAGTAAAAAATGGCAAATTTTCCAATTGAGTTGGAAGAATTTTATCGTCCACGTTGGTCTAATTATCAGTATTACATATATCGAGATGGGTTACTGAAGATTTCTACTAGATTGCATGGTTTTCTGAAATGGGTTAGTGAAATCCAATTAACCCCAACACCAAGAAA
This sequence comes from Mystacides longicornis, assembly GCA_963576905.1. Taxonomy (NCBI): domain Eukaryota; kingdom Metazoa; phylum Arthropoda; class Insecta; order Trichoptera; family Leptoceridae; genus Mystacides; species Mystacides longicornis. Next base: position 24,205,325 of record OY756436.1, on the reverse strand, counting down.
TTGTGTCCTCTTCTTTTTTTTTTATTTTTCTGACTTTCACCCGAAAATTGTGTCCTCTTATACAATAGTCATCCATTTTATTATTTCAGCCATCCGCATTCTCACTTGGTGATCTGTGTCTACCTCCAATGGCAAATGTTTTGAAGGTTTTCCTGGAGAATGGACAAACGAAATCTTTCAAATATGATGCCACAACTACAGTTCAAGATGTGGTCATCAGCTTGAAGGACAAACTCTGCATCACGGCCGGAGAGCATTTTAGTCTTGTGGTAGAACACGTCAAGAGCTTGAGGAGAAATAAACTTACCCTCTTAGATCCAAAGGAATCTTTAGCCAGGGTAAGTCTTTATAAACTTTTTCGTTTACCTACTCAAAAACTTCTCCGCACTAAGACGTGGTTATTTCGAGTTTTTTATGTGATACACTTTTTTACTAACACCATGTTTGAATTTTCAGATTGCAGCCAGACCAGGAGCGCACAAACTCAGATGTCTCTTCAGAGTGTCCTTTGTTCCTACTTCGGCAGCAGAATTAGCTCAGAAAGACCTGAATGCTATGGATTATCTTTACATGCAGTGCTGTAACGATGTGGCACAAGAAAGATTCGCACCTGAGCTGCAACCAGAAGTTGCTTTGAGGCTAGCGGCTCTGCATATGCATCAGCATGCCTTAGCGCACAATATGTCACCAGCAAAGTTAACCGTGAAAGCTGTAGAGTAAGTACATTTTATACCCTCATTACCACTGTGTCTAGAATCCTTTCAATTAGAAAAAATTAAGGCCAAGTCCCCACTGACGGAAGTCTAGTCAGTCACCTGGTGAATAGTTTACTAAAGGTGCATTTATACCAAGAGCTTGAAATTGAGTATATTTTCCTAATCGTTGATATGATCACCAAGGAAGTAATACCCAGAAAGAACTGTCATTTGTTGTTTCCATGGTTTCCAGTATTAAACATTAGGAAAATATACTCTATTTTCATGTTCTGAGGTCTACATTCGTTTGGTATAAATGCACCTTTAAACAAATGTTCTAAAACGTTCGCAACCGGTCACATGAGCACTTGGTTTCTTCCCTACTGCTTCCAAGGAAACAAATGATAACTAGTAGATGCGTCAATAGACCCATCTGACAGCGCAAACTTGGCCATAGAGTTCAATTATTCCTTTTGATTAGAAAAAAAATGGTACCTGTCTAGATGAAAATCCTGATACTTTAGTTTAGACAATAATCTTTTCTTTTGTTAATTTTGCAGGAGAGAATTTGGCTTGGAGAGGTTTATCCCCTGCGGTCTATTGGAGACGATGAAAAGGAAAGAATTAAAAAGATTAATAGCCCATTTCCTCAAGCTGAATTTACAAATGACGGGGAACCAACAGAAATATCTGTCACAATTACAGGTAAAGGGAGTAGACTTTTAAGCTAATGGCTTCTTCTGTGTTTTTAGTATTGCTTAATAATAATTAAATCCAAATTAAGATAAGAATCCATCAGACATTATGAACTTCTCTATCTTCCCTCAGTCGTTATCCGGATAGGTGTTATTTCTTAATTCCTTCGCTTGAGTAATTCTGTGTCATTTCTTAGTAGGGTTTATTAAACATTATTTTAGACTTTTTATATTGTACAATTATTTTATTTTGTGTACTTTTTATATTGTACATATTATTAGAAATTCCCTGTATTTTTTTTTAATAAATGGGTGGTTAAACTTATCCCAAGTATTTTATGATAAAAATGTGAACTATCAAGATTTAGGATTAAACTTTTAGATTTTTTAGATAGCTAGAATAACCACCACTAGTATTTATTGTGGCACCTAAATATGTCTAAAATTAATTCAGCTTGAAACGTATGGCTTTTCCTTGGAGGTATAGGAAATTATCTCCATTTTGCAAATTTTATAGGAGAGCATAAAAACCTTTTTTTGCATTGAATATTTGATGTATTTCCTTCAGTTAAACATTCTAGATGCATTTTTGTATTTTAATTGTTGACAAATGTTTTTTTTAATAGAAAAAATTGGCAAAATGGAGATAATGAACTTCACTCCTACAAAATTGTAAAAATGGAAATAATGTCCTATACCTCCGAGGTACAGATGTTTAAATGTGAAATACTATAGGTTTAGGAAATATTATTCAAATATATTCCTTTATGTGAATTGCTATATGCCAGAAAAAAAACATTAATTCAGAGTAAAAAATACAAAATTTTTGCGCTGTTCCTATTAATTCGGCTACCCGTAATAGCTATGTGCTTAGATAATACTAAAAGTATTAACTACTATGTAGAGATAGTTTTAAGTTATTTAGATTTTAGAAACAATGACATATAGTTTATGGTTGACTCTTCCTATGATAAAGACACCCAGCAGTTGCTCCATATTTTAGCATGGTTTTCCCTCGGCCAGCTGCCGTCTTGCACCTCATGTAGTAGAATATTTCACTGTACCTTCTCTTGATTAACTATTGCTTTTTTAATTTCAGGCTAAACTACATTACCTAGATATAATCTCGGGCTTACCAAGTTACGGAGCTAAATGTTTCAGTAGCAACCAACCAGAGAGGGTGCTTTTAGTTAGTCCTAGATTCGGGCTTAGTCAAATAGCCGGAATTAGGAATTCTATTGTAAGTGCAAACATATTTAATTTACAATTTCATGTCATAATATCAATAACTGTCAAAAAGTGTTGCCATAATAACAATTATTTTTCCACTGAATTCTATACAAAACCTAGAAACCTGTCTTAACATTAAAAAGGGAAGTCCAACAATGACTTATCATATTTGAAAAAGCATCATTTTTCATAAAGTGATTTCTTAAAGTTTTCTATTCTATTTATAAAGAAAAATGTGAGTTCATGCAAGAAATAATTGAAATAAGTAATCCACCTTGTCTCTCAAGACCTATGAAATAATTTAATCACCTTTTGATCATGCCAATATGAAAGGATTTTAAAAAAATTGATTAAAATGAAAAATTTGTTCTTTTGAGATGTCGCTTCTCCATTTAACCGACGATATGGTCCCAGGGATGTTTCAAAGTAAATAAAATAGACAACAGGTCTGTTTTATTTACTTTGAAACATTTTTCAACACTAAAGACTGAGTTGAGTTGAGGAATTTATTCGTCGATAATGAGATATAGATAAGCCTTATGTCAATAGGCTGTCTATGGTTAGAAATAGCTCTTTTTATTGATTTTTGAGATGGTTTAATGACATAGTCATCAAGAAAACCCAATATTTCATCTATAAGGATGTGTGACTTTTGCAGAGGTTTATATTATTTAAGACTCTAATATTTATATGTAAATAATTGTCTGTTCCAGCCGACGTTAATTTGTAATTTAGAAGATTTAGTTGCATTAAGACTGATGAGAGAAGATGACGTGTCCTACAATGTGACCGTGTATTTAGTCAGGGAGAAAGTACTCTCTTTCAGCATGGAAGACCGAGATGGCGCCGAATTAGCCCTCGTACTTAATGGGTGAGAACTTATTTATGTACTTACTTACACACTTATTCTTTATGTCATCACATCACAGCAGAATTTACGTTCGATGTTCATTATTCCTAAAAATGTTTTAGAAAAAAATCTAAAATTACATGAATTTTATAGTAAGATTTCAGTAAAAGAAAATGAAAAGCAAGATGAAAGGACGTAAGGTAAAGCGTCTTAATATTTCTCATTTAACAATTTATTTCTCGAATTTTCAATCTTCATGTCATAGAAAATCAACATAAAGTGTGCCTACACAATTTTTATTTCTACATCTTTCATACTAAGCTACAAATACATGACCTTCAGTTACAAATACATGACCTTCAGTTGAACTGCTAAACTAACAACTATTTCTTCTGAATCAAGATTCTTTTTTAATGATTTTCATTAAAAAAAAATTATAAACAAACTACCTAACTATAAGTTATTAAACCAAAAGACATGTACACAATTTATAAAACTTGTGTTTTTTTTTTCAATATTTTCAGATACTATCGTCTTGCAACTGGGAAAGAATTAGAAATAGACCAAGAAAGGGAGCCAATACCAGATGACATAGGTAAAACTATTTTTTTTTTGTGATATTCCTTAACTTTCTTGAAATATGAATGATTTTTTATTTATTTTTTTACATTTTATGTTGGGCTACGTTAGTTCAATTCAAGATTGTAGGAGCAAATTTATTTTCCAAAATATTCAAATATCCAAACTCTGAATATAAACAAATTAAAATTTAATTGCTCTTCTTGTTCTCGATAATTTCCAACTGTCAGCTCTATACTTCATTAATAATTATTAAATGTCTACATTTTTACACATGGGATTTTTCGACATGTTGAGAATTCTCATGATAAGGAGTTTCGGAGATTTAAATATTACCACCTAATGGCGAACTTTGTTAACGTATAGTGATCACACTAAGCCAGCCTTCGAAATAAAAGTAGAAGATGGTCGTAAGCCCATAGTAGTTTGTTCCATTTAAAAATCGAATATCAGTAGTGAATTGTTAGTCATTAGTTGTCATATTTTTGTTAAAATTTAATGTTTTATGATTACCTTATTTTGTTTCATTGTAGCCCCACCATATTTGTCTCAACACAACGTTGTACCATCACGATGGAGTTATATGAACAGCAACGATCCAAACGTACTCTCCAGATCACACTACATCACGTTCGCCATGCCACCTCCATATCACTCAACACCCAAAATGAATGTCAACGGATTTGATACCAACATGAACTCGGTGATAGCCAATAAGAATCATTCTAACAACGTAACCAGTGGCCCCGTCATGGGATACACCAATACCAAACAAGGAAACAAATTCACTAATTCAGTATATGATAATTACAATGAAGCAGATGAATTTGGCAAAACTGACAATATGTGGATCGACGATAATTTAGGTTTCGATTTCCAAAGTATTTTGTCTATGGAAATTTTGGAAGCCGTTTCTGATTCTAAGTTAGTAGAGGCTAGAAACGAAGAAATATTGAAAAGAGTTAGTGAAATGCAGAAATTAGTTGAAAGTTCAGAACAATATTTAACGGAACAGGGTGAAATTGTCTATAAACATTCGACAAACGGTAGTGAAAAATCTTGGCAAGAGTCCAGTGTCGATAGATTGGAGAGCGACACGGAGTCAAATCACAGTCGAATGTCATCGTTAGACGATACGCCCGGAACTTTGAAACATAGTGACTCTCTGATCTTACTTACTGAAACTATAAACCAAGGTCTTAACGGAATCAACACCGGTCTTAATTCTATTGCTCCTCCTATAACGAAAACACCTAATGATGACCCTTTAAAAAATCGACAAACCCAAGGATTGAGTGCCATTTTGAATAGTTGTGGTCTAACTGACGCTTTAGCAGCTCTCAGTACAGACCTGTCACAATCAGAAAGCGACAATGATTCATCCTATACTCCGACAAGTAGTCCAATACATAGGCAGCAAAATAAAAGTAATAATTTGCAAAGTAAAATTATAAGAACTAGTTTTGGACTGCACAGTCCTGATAATCCTAATTATGTTCAAACGGGACGAGAACAAAATTTGCGAGAATACTTACACCAATTACGAGAGAACTCAAATAACTCTCAAAGCAACGTAACCACTGGCGAAATATCTGGCGATGTCTCGACTGGAAACCAGAATAGTGGACTTTTTAGCGGAGAAATGATGAATATGATTGAGTTAGATCCGGATCTGATAGATCTTACTCTCCTACCTCCTCCACAAACACCCGATGAATTGGATGGAACGTCTCATGTACCTGAAGTCATTCCGATGGTTCCTTCCTCGTTTGCCGATAAAAATGAGGTTGACGATGAAGCTAAAAAGTCAAGTGATAAACAAGGTAACAAAAAAAGTGATTTTGAAGAATTCTTAGCCAACGTAACAATAGATCCACCAACATTAAAAGTTACACCTGCCGTTGAAATAACTCCAGAAGAGATTATGTCCTACATCATTCCTCCGCCACCTGTGACCAAATCGTCTGTCATCAACAAACAAGAAAATATCTATTCTAACCAATCTCAAATCCAACAACAAGAAATAACCAATGTGACGAACTCTCCAAGCAAAAATCAAGCAGCAACTGGGGGGTCGCGGGTGAGTGAGATTAGAGATATGTTTAACGCTAAAAGCTTGAGTCAGGCTCGGAATAGTTTGACATTGAGCGAGAAAAATTTCGATAAAAATAAAATTTACGACGTGTCTTATCTGAATATTGAAACCAGTAACAAAAATGTCGTAAGTAATTCTAAAGTACCAACTTCAAACGGACAAGTCATAGAATATCCGACCGTTGAAAGGAAAAGTGTATTTTCGTGCTGTACGAAAGACTGTAAACAAAAAACCGATGATAGCGATACTGTGGATGAATCTCCCGAATGTGAGATATCTCCTCCGCCGAGAGTAACGACAAAGATTGAACCACCAGAGAGACCACCTAAAAGTATCGAAGTCGTCAACAACACCAGGCCTCGATCCAACTCTTTCAGTTACAGCTTTAATGGCGTTCCTTTGACGCAACCAATGGAAAATAGATTCAATACTCTTAACAGTAGAAAACTAAATTATAACATGGTGTGTAGTCAGAACAACCAAATGTGTAACGGTTATGACGATAATACACCACCAATTGTACCACCGAGAGGTGAAAACGTGCCCAATACAATACCACCACATATTCTGATGCCACCCAAAAAACCTCCTTTACCACCAGTCCCTAGTTTAGAAGTTTTAAGAATGAAAGCTGCATTGAAAAATGTTTCTCCGACACAAAAGAACGGAACGGAGCAAAGAGTCGCTAGCATAGGATCTCCACACTTTCAAAGAAATCCCAATTTGTACAGGGATATTGAATTAGAACATCAAACCACTTTTTCAAGTTCAGAACCTCCTCCCGTTGCTATGAGAAGCAGAACTCATTCACAACCGGAGTGTTCTTCGCAGAATCTAAGTTTACCTTTGGTAACAAACGATTTAAATAAAACTGGGCATCAACGGTCACATTCAGAGACAAAAAACACAATTTTGAAAAATAGAGAAATGAATGCTATATTCTCGCTGTGTTCTCCGCAAATGAATAGAAAACTAACCGCTCAAGAAATGGCTGTAGGTTACAATACATTACAGTTCAACTCTGAATCTAGGAGTCAAGTAGGCTATAGGAGTTTGACGCTAAGACCCGAACAGACTCATACAAAAATCAATCACGTTCGATTTAAAGATCATGTGGAAGATTTCAAGACCAACACCCTTCCATCTCCTTCTGCAAAACATAAAACGAGCGGGGAATGTCCCGCAGGAGCTAATGGTCACGTGATTAATGTCGAAACTCTATTGCAAAAGACTGAAGTTGCCGTGGACGGTTTATTGTCGCGTTTACATCAAGTCGCCCAGAATTGCTCTCATCAGCACGCTCACGGAGGTGGAGAAGATATTGATGAAAGGAAATTCCAGGTTGGTTTAATTTTTCTATTTGACTTTTATAGCCTGTAATCCCTTTTCCAACCATGTCTGTCTTTCTACTGCCAGCTAATCGCTCTATGTTGTATCCTGTACCCCGTATTCTAAGTTTTATCTGAAGGTAGTCACGGAAGTAAAGGAGTATTACACGATACATTTTGTATGGAAAATGACTATACGTATCGAATGCGAGAATCGCTTTTGTATCTAGAAATATCTTTGTATCGGCGCTATACTCTTCCGATAAAACTTAGAATACGGATACTGTTTTGGGCCACCAATCCATTATTTTGGGTTTTTATTTACGACCTACTCTTTAATACCTCCTCCATTTTAATGTAGCTGCTATTTTCACAAAGTCAGCCTCTCCTGTCCTTTGTCTCATTTCAACATTCATTCTGGCTTCGTTTCCCTTTTCGTTCTTTCCTCTTTAGTTTGTTCCGCTTATTCATATTGATGAATGATTCCATGAGTTAGGGTCCATGTTTTTATTTCATTGTTATTATAGAAAGTGTGCAATATAGTAAGTAATGTCCTATATCTACAAAATCTACCTTGCCAAAAATCTATTTGTACTCATTCTTTCATTTTTCTTAATCTTAGTTCACTTTTATTTTAACCCTGCAACTTTCAAACAAAGAATCTACTAGATGTATGTATGTTTATCTTTCATGGTTTCAAGAACTATTGATGGCTCTTTTTTTATCTTGTGTAGGGTTTGTATACCCCTCGGCAAAATTCTAAATTTTATGGATTTGGTCTTTTGATGAGTTGATATATATTTTGTCCCAATAGTAAAATTAATTTTAATTTACAGGTTGCTCGAGATGAACTCACCAATGAAGCTGTCTCGTTAGTCACGGGTAGCAGGTCTTTGGTCGCTGCTTTAGCAGCCGGAGCAGCTCGCGGAGTAGCAGGACCATTAGCGGAATGTCTCAATTCTCTTAGGAAATTGGCTGATTTGTCTCAGGTAAAAATTTCAATTGTTTTTCATAAACTTCCTATCATTTACTGTATTCAGGCAAAATGTAACAATACACCTGACATCAGAGCAACAACTTTCTCCTTCCATGTCCCTCACCCTTAGCCTAACATTCCTTTATCCCACCAGCAGAGCCTACATTTTTCTTTAACTTCTAACCCACTCACTATTCATAAAAGAACCAAATATTTCTCAAAAGAATTTTGTTTTAAGTATAATTTAATTGTTTAGGCTTTAGGAAGACATACATCAGCCCCACTTCAAACAAGAAATCTCGTCCTTAGAGTCCACGATGTGGCTGCAGCTTTTAAAGAACTCTCGGGAGCGGACATGGCGAAGGTCGTCAGAGAACATAACCTCAAAATGGCCGATCCACAACAAAATGAAGGATCCAGCTCATTGGAAGGACAATTAGCTTTAAGAGCGGAATGTTTAGCTAATGTTTTAGCAACTCTGTTACGAAGTTTACGAGTATTTTCTCCTTAAATAACTTGTATCAGTTCATGAGGGTATAATTCTTCTAAATATCACTTAAGCTAATTTATTTTTTAAATATCAACCATATCTTCGATAATGATAATAATATATTAATATCGTCAATACATTATTAATTATTTATTTAATTTATACTTTCCGAATCAGTTTGCATAAGCTATTTATGTCGCAATAAATATATTGTACTTACCTTATATTTTTAGTGTACAAGGTTTGTGACCATGTGATGAGCATTACAGAAATATTGTGTATAATAAAAGTTTGTATTGTAATGTATAAATATTTAGTACATAATTGAATTAACCGTGATATACAATATCATTAGTGTAAAAATAAATTAATGTATTGATTTCAAAGCATTTAAAACTTTATTTTGTTTTAGTCAAATTATTTCTAATTAGGATATTTTTTAAGGATTCATTTTTTCTAACCTGCGACATCCACCATTTCGAAACAGTAAAAATCAAGCTATAGTGTTTCAAATTCAAACAAAAAATACAATTTTAGTGTTCGAATTAAGTATCTTGTATTTTTTTTGTTTTTTTTTTTTGCTCAAAACGTCACTGTTTATATTTCAAGAATATTTACCAAGTTACCATAATTTATTAGACAAGTATATTTCTTACTTCCATTTTTACACTTTCGTTGTTTATAATCTGTAATACCTATAGATTAAAAAATTTATAAAATTGTTTTTATTATTTAAGTAACTATTAAAATATTTAAGTATACAGTGATATCTTGGCTTTTTTAAGACATTCAGTTCAGTTCAGAATTTTTACGTGTCTTTTTTTTATTTAAATTTCTACCTGAAATTAGTCTCTTGTCTCAGAATTTGCGGGACTGCTTGACCAGAAAAAAATTGTAGATTTATTTATCTCTCTATCTGGATTTAAGTCTGTTATTTCGATCTACCTCTTTAGGGATATGGCCTGATGAAAGGTTATAGAAGACAAAACCAAGGTATCAATGTTATTTAGTGCCTATATTATTTGTTTACATTTCTGACAATTAAATTGTCAGTAACTTCTTTGTTTTTGTTTTATTAAGTTTCATCATTTAAAATGTTTATACTTTTTCTGATGTACATAATATAAATATAATTACACTGACATACCTATATTACTTCCGACACTAAGCTTATTCAAATATTCTTAATAATTATAACTGTAAGTGTTGTCACAAAAATTGACCAATATTATATTATCATACAGTGACATTTTTCTAAATTTATATCTATCTACCGATATCAATTTTCATATCACACTTTCTACAAATATTTATCGAAATAAATTGGTATACTTTGTCATATCTTTTTTTTAAAAAAACTTTTCGATAACTTGTTTAAAATATACGGACATTGTAACATTTTTAAAAAGAAACTAAATAATCAAAACAATCTTCATAAGTTTTTAATAGTACATAATTTAAAAAATGTAAGAGATTTTAACATGCGGAAACATGTACCTAGCTAAACTACAGAATCAACTAAACCCTTATCGGAGGCATGTCGCCACTTGAATGCACCAGACAGTTAAGTGTATAAAAAAGTAACAATGGATATTGTAGATGTGAGTGATAATTGTCTTTCCAATACAAGTGAAATAGAACTTAAAAACTTTTAATTGTTTTCTTTTTTTTTATAAAAATGAATCTGTGTCACTAAAAGTGAACACAAATACACTCTTTCACAGTAAAAGCTACTACAAACTTGTGTCGTGAAAGAGGAAGATGGTCGGCACCTGGGCTCCAACCCACAACCTCCAATACAAAACAGTAAACAAAGCTGGCGTCGTAGCCACTAGACCACTTAATTTAAATCTTATTTTAACAAAACACTTATCACAGCATAAAAATACTTGGAAGAAATTCTAAATAATAAGTTCTCCCATTCACGATCACTCCATCCATCCAAATGGAGAAATTTCACTCCGAAAATTGGCCATAAGTTGGGAAAACAAAATGGAGGATGTGAATTGATATGGTAAGTCAGATATCCGTCAGTCCATAATTCGTCACGTCACTTGATTGTCAGTGTTAAAAATTGGTCTAAATTTGTCCCATTACGTCATCATCCTTCCGCCAGGGAACATGTTTTCCTGTTTTAAATTTAATAATACATGGTGAAATTTGTTATGTAATATAATTGAAAAAACTCCAGCTTCACATCTGTCATAATGGACGACAACATCCATTTTGTTGATATGAAATATAGTGATCGGGAATGGGAGACTTAAGAATTGAGTTGGCATTCTCATTCTTAAACTTGATATAATGTACAGGTGCTTTGTATCTCTTCTAATATCAAAATACAGGTATTATTTGATCATATTGTAACGTAGTCTAAGTATTTATTATGTAATTATTAATTATTATTGTCTTGTATATAATATTTACACTTAATATTATTTGTATTGTATATTTTAATAACATATTTAGTTTTTTTTATAATGGCTGTTACCAAAATAATACTTGTCATAATAAATATTAACAAAACATTTTGTTAAGAGTTTAATATTTAAACAAGAGAAACCTGAAAAGAGCTAAACTGTTACAATATAATTTTTATTCACTTTTTGATGTAGGCTAAGCAATACCTCTTATTCATTTGATTTTGTACTGTATTTGATGTTAATTGTCATCAATTGTAACATAACCTAAAAATATCTAACATAATATTATTATGGTTTGTTGTTTCCCTGAATGAATTTGTATGAAAAATTTGGCACAACTTGTAACAAATAATATTTTTTATTGACTTTCAAAAAACAATTCAGTATTAAGATTTATGCTCAACATATTGAAATAAATTATTGTACAAAAACATATAACTACTTTTATTTATTGGTCTAACCAAAATTAAGTTATTTTTAATTCTAAACAGTAAAAAAAAGACAATTCGTCTGAGATGTATTTTCATTTTGATTGCACTGAACTTAAAATATTGTTTTGAGCTTTAGCTTATAAGGCGAATTATAATTCTGTCACTCTGTTTTTTTTTATTTATTATTGTTGGGTTGCCGCTTTTGAAAATTCTATCGCAACTGATGCGATATTTCAATTTCATTACTTTAAATCTAATAAAATATTCTTAATAACTAATTCATAACAAAAAAAGTATACTATTGTAATGTTTTGATAAATAATTGAAATAATGATGATATTGTGTAACCTGCTATCGACTGTAAATTGTGCCTTGCATTGAAGCCAGGTGATATAATTTGCTATGTTTTATATGAAGCACAATGTAGTTTAAACTTAAAACAGCAATTTTAAATAATTATAATAAAAAAACAAATATTTAAAGAATACAATAACTGCTTTAAATGTCAATGCAGTGTTGCTTAATAAAAAAACGACATTAAAAAACGTTAGCATTCTTTTATTCAATGTGACGAGTAAACATTTTTGAATTTGATGTTGTCGCGATAAAAAAAATATTGCTATGTAAAAAAAAAATTAAAGATTTAACTGTCAAAAAAGTGTGGTGTAGTTTGTAATATTATTATTATAATGTACATATCCATGTTTATACACTTGTGTGAATAAATATCATAATTTTTTCCTTTTTTTACCAATCTATTTTTTTTTTATTAAAGCTTACTTAATTATTCATTCTTTGAAGATTTTTTCGTTCAGTACAATCATTCCTCAAAACCTGCAGCCCGATTCACGGAAAAGTTTAAGTCTATGTTTAGTTCGAAGTTCGAACGAAGTTCGATTCAAACTTTTGTGAATAGGGCTGCTGGTAATAATAATTATTGTAGGCGGCGACTATCTACAGTCTATGTACCTATTCACGGAGGGTTTGAATCGAACTTCGTTCGAACTTCGAACTAAACTTAGACTTGAACTTTTCCGTGAATCGGGCTGCTGAATGTAGATGAGAGATTTTATGGATCTTCATTCTGTACTCTTCTTAAACATTAATCTTTTCTCTATATTTATATTTTAATACCTTTGAATATGCATGTAACGATAAAAGGTAATTAATATTGTTACATTTACGGCCATTTACCATATTTTATACTCCATTATATTGTATGTATGTATGTTATATTTTCTTGTTATATTACTAAGTTAAAAGTTACGCAAGAGTTTATTATTTATACTAAGCATTTATTTAAAATAAAATATTTACTTTTGTTAGTGTAGGCCATAATTTAGTTAACAAACCACATACCAAAACCCTGAAATGAAGAAAATAATGTAATCTACTTAAATGATGTTTTCTATCATTATGTTTTTATTTGTTGTATCTTTAAACATAATAAAATAACAGTTATAATAATTATATGAATTTTTTTTATTTATCACAAACTGACATCCTGAAATGACATCATCGCTTATCACAAAGGAGAAATCTGTACCTAATAGTAAGTGATATATTATTTTACTTGATATCAATAAAAAGTCGAATATTTAAATTTCTTCTGTATTTCATCTCTATGAACAATGAAGTTATGAAGTGAAATATGAACATTATTGTGTACCACAGATTAAATAATTTTTTAGCAATGGGAACACAATACATATTTGACATCTTTCATATTACTGCATAAAGCAAACATTGAACTGTGGAAATTGAAATGTTCGTCACTAGGATTCTAACTTATGAATTTCTTAATGTTCCACGTAACTTCTAAATTTTTCTTTCGTACTAACCTTCCCCTAACAATAGCAAACACAAGAAAAAATAATTAGCGAAATGGTTCAGCCATTCGCTTGTAAGTAATGCGATGACAAAGGAAAATAGGGCTCGGTTTATTTATAAGTAGAGATTTTAGTTATGTTTGAAATGAAATCTTTTATAAAGCCTTCCAAAAAGGTTTCCGGTTTGTAGTAGGTAAGTATTGAATGAGCTATATTAAAAACTAGCTTTCCCGACAGACGTTGTCCTAACTATGAATATTGAATTCGAATTTGCACAATGATAAATTAATCATCATTTGACCAATGTGATTACGAACGATGCGTCTGTTTTAAACCATGTTTATTCCAACCGCGTTCTGTCAATCGCAACAATTGACAATTTCCGTCAAAAATTCAAAATTGGAATAAATATTATAAAGTAAAAAGTACTAATAAGGATGTCTACGTAGAGTTTTTTTTAATTTTCTAATTTTCCACGCATTTTTCTTAATTTTTTTTTTCTAAAGGACATTCTCCTGATAAAAGCCTCCACGACAAAAAAAGAATTAGCGAAATCGGTCCAGCCGTTTAGTAAAACAATTCTAACTCCCTATCTCTTTCGCACTTATTATGCTTATGGCAGGTAAAAAGAGGTAGTGATGTTTATCATTAGATGACTGCATCGAGTGTATCGATGCATCGAGTCATTTCTATGAAAGAATGGAGGGGAAAGTATAAAACAAAAGTTTACATAGCATTATTTTTGTAATGTTTCTGAGATAAAAGACAGGAGTTATTGTTTAAATAATTATAAAAGGTATAATACCGAACATTTTCTTAGAAAAAAGCATGAGTAGGTATTTTTAAATGATAATAGATTTATTCACTGTAAAAAAATATTATTATAAGTTAAAGAATTAAGAAATGATTTTCTAAAATAATATATTAAAAATATTGATGTTTTAGAATTTGAACATTTACCTACCCCTGTATTCTCCAAGAAAAACTGAGTGTAAGATCAGCTAAGCGAAAGATTAGCCTAATGTCTCCCTCAACGCTTATAGCTATTCATCAACGAAAACTTACAAAACTTAGCTGAGCCTAGACTGATCGTGTGTATCCATAGATAAAACTGTCATTTATTTACGGAATTAGCCAATAAAGTAACTAAAATGTATATTTTTGATTATTTATATAAATATAAATAATTTTTATCTATTAAAAAAAATTATATAATATAATTATAATTTCTTATTTTGTTTAATTCAATGATAACAATAATTTTTATAAACAAAATCCCAACGCGTTCTTTTCAGACGCCATTAGCTGTCAGTCTTGATCAGCGCCATCTATCGATAATAGGCCAAAGCTAAATGAAGTAGATAGTACTTTCTTACATTTATATTGTTAAAAAATACTTATATGTACATAAGCATTGTAACATGGAGAAAAAAAGGCAACAGAACTTTTCAGTTATTGATAAGTATCGATATGTCGAGCTGATTAATTTACATATAAAATTATTACATGCCTGCTTACAAATATTGAATAAATTACGAAAAAAACGCAAAAAAATTGGAAGGAGGCGGCAACAAGTATGGCGGACGCTACAGAATAATTTTGACAGATGGACGCTTAGCGTAATGTAAGCCAGCTCTATAGCCGATTAAAATTTGAGGGAAAGGTTCACTCAAATCACGCTGAGGGAGTGTATAATATTTTGGTGAATACCAATTTTGACATTGATCGTAATTTGAGCTGATAGTACGCTCAGTTTATCTTGGTGAATACAGGCGCTAGCCTCAGTGGTGTACCTTGGGGTTTCGCCGCCCGGGGCGGGAACAGAACCCCCCCCCCTCCCTATTTAAATAAAAAAAGCAGCGAGAAAACAAAAAAAAAATTCAAAATAAAATAGTAAAAAGTACCTAATCATATTTATTTCATTTTTTATATTTACAGCACAACATAGTAAAGGTATACTTTGTTTAAACATTAAATTTTCGGGCCGAGTGGGACAGAGCTAACTTCAGACCCACGGATTTGTCTACCTCGAACTTCCCGCACGGGAATGTTATTTTTTTTAAAGACCCGAGATGAAATGTTATTTTTAATAAAAATTAAAATTCTCATTGTATCAATCTGGTCATAAATAGTTATAGTGCAAGCAAATTTTCCCGCCCTCCAAAAAGAGGCGCACGGGGCGGTCCGCCCCTCCGCCCACCCTCTCGGTACGCCACTGTCTAGCCTATGGGCGCGAACACGTAGAAAGCCGATTCCGATACCTGCCGACCGGCGCAAAGAATGTTTCTATGCATTTGAATGGACGTGCGCACAATAAAAACAGGGGCCCGCTTTCAGGCACTAGCACGCGACGCGGGCATATTTACCGGAATGAATTGGACACAAATACACTTTTGACGCCTTTATAAGACGAGTATTTGAAGAATAATTATTGATTTTGATTGAGCTAGATATGGGCACATCAGCTATAAACTGCTCGCCTATAGCTTATTTGAATTATACAGTTTCTCTAACCTCCAAAGTCAGTTGTAATGAATTTGTAAGAAGCGCCCACAATAGCCTTTAGAACTATCGAATAAAACTGTTTGGAATTTTAAAACGTTTTATCCTGAATGTTTTTGAAATGTTAATGAAAATTAATTGGAAGATATCTCTGTCCAATGATAAACTCACCCTATGTATATTTAATTGTATAGAATTTTATTGTTTTGTAGAAATTTATAATAAATCATTCTTATTTCAATAACAACTTATTACATGTAATGGTATTTTCATTTACAGAAATTAAACTGAGAAAGAAATGGAAATATTTAAGGAGCCAGTTCGCAGTTGAATATGATAAAATTCTACCATTAGCTCAGAAGATCCATCAACGACAATGTACATAAATGGCCGTACTATCAATCGCTCTTATCTCTTAGGGATATAGTAAAACCGAGGCAGTCAAGTGGAAATCTAAGAGGTCCAAATACACATGCAAATATTGTTTTAGAATCCCCAAATGATAGCTTCCTGTCTTCTCAACTCCCAAGAGCTATCAGTACATTTCCAAATACAGTCTTCTTTATGGTCGGAGCAGGAAGACATGCCACATATATCTGCAAGCATTCCGCAGTTGCAGGAAAAGATGCATGTCATCAAATATGTAAGTACGATAAGTCATTAGATATTATTATTTTTACTATTAATGTTGTCAGACAGGCAGCTATGCTGATATGTTTGATCTCACAACAGTATTCACTTGTTCAGTCTGTCAAGTCCACACTTGAACACATTAACTCCTGAAGCAGAAGTTAGAGTGTCTCCAAGCAAATAAATATTAAGGATCATCTATTATCATTTAGAAGCAGGTTGCAAAAATTAGTAAAAGATTGTGTATACCAGTCAACATTTCCTACTCTATACTTCACAAGGGATTTATAACAATCACCCAGTACATGTGTTATCAATAGAGATATTAGCAAAGATGTTTATTTGGAAGAACATTATTAAGAAGAAATTTAATTTGTATGGAGGTGATTGGTAGTCCAATGGTATCAGTCGATGGCTTGCATACACACAGCATACTGAAGGTCGTGGGTTCGAATCCCGGTGCCGACCATTTCCACTTTCACAACACAACCCTTTGGTTAGTGTGAAAGATGTCAAAAGTGTATTTGTGTTTGCTTTGAGTGAGCCCATACTCATATTTTTAAATAGGTGCATATAATTTTTATTCATGATTGTTGCTTTTATTTCTACATTTGTATTGTCTTTCTTTGTTTTATGCCATATTCATAAACAAGATGTCTTACTGTGTTTTGCAGAAAGTGCTTGGTGATGATCGCATTTATAGGAGAAATCACACCATCTACAGATGAAATTCCGCCACCTACCGAAAATTTCTCACAACATTAATAGCACCAATTTAGCATACATGCAAAATAAACAGTTTACCTTTTGGTTCAACACCGGGATGAATATCAATTTATTGTTTATTTCACACAAAACCTTATTTCATAGAAGATCTAACACACTCCATTTGCAGACACGGCTATCTAATTATTTTTTGCACCTCGGTAACTTTTCAAATATCCTTGTTACAAGTTTTATTTATCATTATAATTTTATGGAAAAAAGCAAGCCTTTTTTTATTTAATAGTGAATTAAACCTTCTTTTCTCAATTTCATGTGATGTCAAATTAATATCGGTAAGTACAAGACTGAATAAATTCTTACCTCTATTCTAAAACTCGTATTTAATTTCTTTACTCAAGCCGAGCCCTTTTCCTTATAAGAAAACCAAACTATCTAACTTTCTCTAAAAGTCTACCCTCCTTATTATTCAAGACCATAAGAGCTCAAGGACCTAGTGACATTCTTGAGGAGACCTTTATATATAGTTCTATCATAAAACGATTCAAACATGAAGCGCTTTTCAGAGACTACCGTCTCCATTCAATCAAATGTTTAATATTCTGTAACACGAGTTTTTCTTTATAAGGAGGGTAATATATTGAACTATAAATGTGTTCTATGAATGACAATGTATAGACAAAATATATTCATTGAAATAAAAAAATGTGTAGTTTCTTTTTTTTACTGTAGAGCAGTCGACAAAGAAGTCCCACTGTGTGTATAGATAAGAGATATCGCTTCCAACTATGAAACGAGGAAATTTAAATGGAACGTAACTTAACTTGTCTGCTTGATTTGTGTAACTTGACTTATTTTTGAATCTTGAATTACTTCTCATTGAATATATTTTATTATTTACTTACTAGATGTGAGAGTCTCTCCTGTCTGACCACATGCACGACATTTATCTATAATATTAGGTATTTTCTATATTATATTATTATTAGGTTCCTTACGGTTGTTTGCTCAGTCTTTTTGTACCAAACAACAGGGACATATTATGTTATCAAGGGTCTTATTACCACTGTATGGAGCCATTGAATATAATTGGAGGATAAATCTGTTTCCAATCTGGATTTTTTGTTAAGAGTACAACAAAGAAACCTATGACTTTTTATGAACTTAATAGAGTGGTGCTGGGGGTATCACCTACTTATTATGTATTAGTTTATTTTGCTGCTTTGGAGATAAATTCATAACTTTACCCTATATTTATACTTTTTTTCTATAACAGGAAATATCAATGTATTTGCCACTTGCTAACCTGATCGAGAAATCGTTTTTGTGTACTGCTAGTAATGACTGTACAAGTTTATTTTTGTATACGTACTTTCATTAATTAACCATTATTATTTTAGGTTGAAATGCACTTTAGAGATCTACTCGTACTTTGACATTACTATCAATTCGTTAAAAAAATTAGGTTCGTTAGCATGTTTTTTAACTAACCTGACTAACAGTCATGAAAATAGGTTACCATACTTCTTCACAAGCACCCCCGAATCCATTTTACCCTCTGCAAACCGAACATATTTGAATTTTTGGCTTGAGTAGATCTCTAAAGTACATTTTTACCTTATTATAGAGTGAGAAAGTTAAAAAAACATTAAAAGGACAAAAATGTATCCTTAACAACATAATGAAGCACTAATGCATTCAGTTGATCTCATCGAAGCAGTTGACTTTATTTAGAGAAACAGGAAAGAATTCATATTTCGAAATTGTACTAGGTGAGTAATCTAGGAACCACTTCATGTTCATGGATAGCCAGTGATAAAATAAATCCAAATTTAGCATCCTTAACGCAAACACGTCGAAGATTGCACCATAACACATCCTGGAGTACTGGTAGGAATCTTTCCTTGTCGTTCTTTAACTTTGCAAATTGTGGTATCCGCAATGTACAAACCGATCACAATTAATGGGATGAACGCTTGTAACTTTTAATTTTATTGATGGGCACTAGATGAGAAAAAAATCATAATTTGAAAAGTTTTTCATTCATTACTGCGGACGACAGCCAATTATGTTATTGACAGTTATTAACTTTGACAAGATCACAAGCATAGAGTATGGAGTATTTAACACAGATTGCTAGACCACAAACAAACTTTGCCTGCGTTCTCTGTGTCCGTGTACCCAGCGCGAATTTAAGCGGGCAACGGTTTCTTGCAACCGGAAACCCGCCACCTGCTTTCTAC
This sequence comes from Mystacides longicornis, assembly GCA_963576905.1. Taxonomy (NCBI): domain Eukaryota; kingdom Metazoa; phylum Arthropoda; class Insecta; order Trichoptera; family Leptoceridae; genus Mystacides; species Mystacides longicornis. Next base: position 24,185,606 of record OY756436.1, on the reverse strand, counting down.
GTGTTCTCAGCCTATGCCAGGACGCCAGGTAGAATGATTTATTTAACCTATGCTCGGGCTGCCTCACAAAATAAAATACTACTTAAATACATTTTGACAGTGAACAATTTTCCTGGCTAAACCATAGAACACAGGAAAATTGATCGCTGTCAATATCCTGTTATCTTTAAAATCTTCGTCAATTAATAAAACCATAATTGGTTTAATATATAAGAATTTTGTTGTTTTGTAAGGATTTTTATATTGAATTTTTAATTATAAAGGTTGTATTAAATAATAGTGTTTTGGCACAAAACATCCTAATGGATGAATTGCCGAAAAGGTTATTAAAAAAAAAAAAAAAATTGTATTAGGAGAACATAAACACAGTCCTTGGAATTTGGGATGGAATAAATCTATGGATCAAAATGGTAAAATGATTATTAGGCTATCAGAATAAGAATATGGTTCAAAAAATCCATCTGTTGATAAAGCATAGAATTCTTTCAATGCAGACAGATTGGCTTGGTCCATTCTACAATGAATCTGGGAGTAACGCGAACCACATTTTATACCAGGGGAACATGATCCTTACAGGGATAACTAACTGGAATATTTTGTTTACAAAATAAAAACTTACCTAAATTTTATTCGGTAAAAACGCCATTACATAAATAATAATCATAAAAAAACATCGACAAAAATAAAAAATCACAACTCCATCATAAAACGTACCTATTTCTAAATTATTAGCGATGCAATAATTTAATTACAGCGACCGATCCTATTCCTAAAATAATTTGACAGATGGACGAAAATAATGACATGCGCATGACCACAGCGCATGACGATCGAATATTAATTTCTGTATCTATCAGGGGAGCATAGATTTTTATGTAAATAAAGTTTTTAAAAATTAATATAAAATTATAATGTAGGTTTATTGAGCAAATAGTTATATTATTACTAAAGTACGAAGAACCATAAATTTCTTTGTCATGAAATTGTTTTATTAGGTAACCAATTTTCATTTTATCAATCAATATAAACCTAACATTGTTGAGAAGTTTGGTTCCTAAAAGAAGAAAAATGTGATAACTACATAAAAATGGCTAGCTGTGTTTCTCTAAAAATCGAGAACAAGTGGATCGATTTCGAAATATTCACATAATTCAGGATAGTTTACGACGAGAAAATATGGAATAATTGCGAGGGAAATAGAAAAACCATCAATTTCGTTTTCCCATACTAGGTATTCCTACTTACTTACCAGTCACAACAAAATGATCTTAATTTATTTTTTTGGTTGTTGGCAGTGATAAGTTGGTTGTTGGATTGGAAATCTAGGATTTACGATGATTTGTGGGTGATAGATAGATTATCATAAAATGCTGACTTTATTATCTACTTAAACATATAACGACGATTATTAATTATTCCTGTTTATCGTTTATCAGGATTTTTATTGTTATAATAATATTAGGTTATTATTTTATATGACAACAAAAAATGAAAATTTTATTGTCTGCGTCAGCGCATAGAAGTCCTGTGGAAATTTCTTTGTAATGATAAAATAAAATTATGCCGAATCACTCGAAAACGAGTGCAGAGCTAAAAAGAAAATTACCTATTTGCAGCATTATCTTTCTGGATTGTGTGGACTGTATAGCATATATGTCAAGAATTCTTCACTATTGGGCCAACCGATCAATTATTATACCATTGCAAATGTTACCAAATTGTTATTATTATCGGTAACATCGTTATTTTATGAAAAAAAATAACTATTCTTCCATTAATCAAGTATTCTTGGTGTTGCCGTACAAAAATGTCGCGACCTGCGACCATATTCGAATCAACAAACTACTTTTATCTTTTATGAAAAAACTCGGTTCGGTCGAAGTCATCTTGATCCGCTTGTGCACAATTGTGTTACTACGCTATTAGGCGAACATAATACGGCTGGGACGACTCGATATTTTTATTTCTTGAAGATGGCTTTTCAAATATTTGATTACCTACTTTAGTTGTTCTAAAACTTAAACTTTTTCGAGAATTCGATGAATTGAATTCTTTTAATAGGCCGTTAAAAAAAAATTAAAATGTCCCTATCTCCAAGAAGGGACGAAATGTTTCAAGACTCTGCGACGAAACAGCACGCCTTGGCCTTCGAGTCAATGCCAGTAAGACGGAGCTCATGGCGAGTAATGCCTGCCCCGATAAACAGCTACCGATAACCATCGACGGTCACCAGGTCTCCCGGGTGGATAAATTTAAATACCTGGGAGCAACCATTACCACCTCTGGTGACCTCGGGGCTGAGCTCCCGATACGTATCGGTATGGCAAGTGGCGCCTTTAACAACATGACCAAGATTTGGAAAGCGTCGGCGTTTAGTGTCGAGACGAAATGTAAACTGTTTGATGCGTGTGTGTTGCCCATTCTCCTCTATGGGTGTGAGTCCTGGCACCTGACCAAAGCCCAGGCACAAAAAGTCTCAGCTTTTGAAATGAAGTGCCTAAGGAGAATTCTGGGTGTAAGATGGTACCACCGCATCACGAACGACGCTATACGCCGGCGCACCCAGCGTGAGCCCATCACCTCTACCATTGTGGGGAGGAGATGGACTTGGCTGGGACATGTGTTAAGGATGCCGAATGACAGTTGGCCGAGGAGAGCGCTGTTCTTCCTCCCATCAGGGTCCCGAAGACGAGGAAGACCCTCTCACACTGTGTTCCGCTCCTTCGAAGCAGAGCTGAGGGACATGGACATGGTGTGGGAGGAGGTCATAAACATTGCGCAAGATCGAGCGCAATGGAGAGCTCTTGTTGCCTCCCTATGCCCCTGAGTGGGGTGTAAAAGGGAGAATTGATTGATTGATTGATTGATTGATCTCCAAGAAACAATAAATAATGACTTTTCAATGCCTGTCGTCCTACGACAAGACATAAGAATAAAAATAGCAACAGTAGGGCTATTCTCGTAATCAATCGCTTTTAAAAATAACTTAACGATAAGATTAAGACACGATCGCAAGCAGTCGTATTCACAAAACTATCGGAATCTAATCATAAATCCTATCTTGAACTGGATCATTTTCATACTGATATTTCAAACATAACGAATTTTTAAGATATCTACTAGATATCTTGTTTTGTGAATACCAATCCGCCATTTTATGATTGTCAATCAAGATAAGAGCGTATTAAGACCGCTACGAGAATAAGATCGGATTCCAGATCGGCAAGCATCCCAAAAACATGAAAAAAACACTGACGTTCATTAAAAAATAGGCTTTTTGATCTCGCTGCTACACGGACAAAACTCGCGAGATGGAGAATGACTCGTCAAAGTATCAGGAAAACATAAACTAGGATGGGGATCATTAATAAAATAATACCAACAATATTCGTGCAAACGGGCGGCAATTATAACCTAACATTACCAAAGACTTTGTTTATAGAGTTCATAATGACTTTTATAAGAGACTTGCCCGTCGAACTTCGACCTAACCCAGATTAAAAATAATATTTTTGACTACATAATTACATGAATTAAATATAGTGTATAGCATACAAATTGAATTAAATTAAAATCTAATAATAATTTATTGCATTATGTAATAATAATTATTGTTAATTCGGATGCGGGATGAAGTCCGACGAGTTTTAAGTTTGTACTGAAAACAATTCCTTTATAGTTGCGTAATTAAAAAAAAACCAAGAGATGGCGGTGTAGTAGCAAATAAGTTATAAATGAAACACGTTCAAACACGTTATATTATTATGTTGTTGAAAAAATAGACTCAATAAAAAACAAATTTTACCGAATTAATATGGTAAGATGTCAGTGGTTGGAGCATTTATTCACAAATTCTGGCACACATTTTATAAGAGATAAACCGTTATTTTTCAGATGCATATAGATTTTTCTCATGTTCCTTTCTTCATTTGCTTTCCATTCGCGTAGTTTTCTTTTGATGCAATATGTTTCTCTTGAAGTTTGTCCAGTTTTTTATTTGCTGATTATTTGGACTCCTACTTTTGCTTTCTCGACTACGTGATGTTGGATTATAGTTCGGTATACAGTAGTAGGTTTGTTAGTATTATTAATTTCTTTAACATAAAAATTCTCCTCTAACTATAATTTCTACTAAGTCGGCTCTATTACCACTTACAACACCAAATTTGTTTATCACGTAAATATATTTCTCACAAATAACCACCAATCTTATTTTCTAGTTTATACTTTCTAGTTTATTCTCGGAAAAACGATTTTTCTAATGTGAAATTTTTTTAAATTTTCCAAAAAATTTCTTTTTTTATCTTGTTTGACCCTACATAAAAATCGATGTGAATCTGTGTTTTTGTGATCGGATTTGGACCAGTCTAGTGGAAGTTATGCCGTTTTGAAGAGAAAAATAAACTTTTTTGTGAAGTGCCATCAACCTTATAAGCTGGATCGAGTTTTGCCACATACCATTCGAAAGATAATAAAATTTACTACAAAAAACCTCGTGGTGGTGTTTCTCTATCTTCAACATTGTGGAAACTGTGAGTAGGAATAACATTTTCTCCATACATTTTTGCCGATATAAGACATCACTACCTACACACAACAACTGACTGATTGCAATCACCCGGGTTCCGCCTCATACACACTTTGAGGTCATCTATTGATCTCTATTGCATCTCACTAACATAGTGTTTTTGATTCATAAAGTGGTTATAAAGTATATTATCATATAATCAGGATTATTTTCACCCGTACCTTATACAGTACTGTTCTCAAATATGGCTTGTAAATCATGCAAGAACGAAGTCCTAAATGAGGACGAATTACACTGTGCGACTTGCGGTGACTCATATCATTTCCACTGCCAGGGCATTCCCGAAACCACTTTCAGGAAGTTGGGAGCGAGGAGAGCTTTGTGGAGGTGTTCCGATTGCAAATGTCAGACTAGGCGGACAGGCGCAGCTGTAACCCAATCATCCTCAACTCTGGCTGAGGTAGGACAGATTGCTCGAGATTCAGCCATCGGTACGCATAAGCTCGTTCCCATTTCTAACATTACTAGTGATCCCACTAACGCGGACATAATGATGCAAATTGCAGCACTACGAAGCGATTTTGTCACCATACTAAAAGAGTTCCAAGAATTTAAGGCGGAACTTCTACTAAATAAGAATATGATTAATAGTTTTAATGAGAAGTGTGAAATTATTGAATCTAAAGTAGAGCAGATAGATCAACTCAAAAAACATGTCTCTGATAACACTGCTAGTCTCGCTGATCTCGGTGGTAGGGTGGAGCGGCTGGCTAGTGGAGGCGACAGAGAGTGCATATTGGAGGATGAAATAGAAACACTTAAGTCCTCCATAAATCGCCTCTCAGAAGAAAACGATGCGAAGGACCAATATCTCCGAATGAGCAACCTTGAAATTGTGGGTATTCCTGAAACTATGGGCGAGTCATTGAAGGATATAACACACAAAATTGCGAAAACGCTGGATGTGTCTCTGTGTGACACTGATTACACTAAAATACATAGAGTTGCCTCATGGAGCGCACAAAAGATGCCTTCCAAAATTCTTATTCACTTTAAGAACCAAGAAAAGGTCGAAGACTTTCTAACAGCAATAAGAAGAAGGAAGGGGCTCCTGGCGAGGGACTTAGATTTTAATTCGGAATCCAGAATCTTTCTAAACTACCACTTAACTCCTGCTAACAAAATTCTGTATAGAAGAGTTAGAGATCTTGCAAGGACGAAAGAATATCAGTATGTGTGGATAAAGAGATGCATGATATACGTAAGAAAGAATCAAAAGTCCCACGCAATAATGGTGAAGGGCTCATCTTATCTGTCAAGGATTATATGACTAGTCTCTCATCTGCATGCGGAATCTATAAAAAATTCCGCGAAATTGAACTCCATCCTCTTGGCTGGATTAGTTATTATGTCTGCTTTGCTAATATTTTGTGTTTTATTTCTTTTTTTTCTTAAAATTTCCTTGAAAAGTATATGCACATCTGTCCCAAGTTGCTCCTATGACTTCGCTTCTCTCCCTAACTACCTAACTGTCACATGCCAGTCTTCTATCGCTTATGAAATGGTTTATAATACAATTAACTACCTTACACTTCTTTAACATTATATTACCAGAACGCGAGAGGTCTGAGAACCAAAACACATACTTTCCTCAATAACGTCCTTCAAAACGATTATGATGTGATCTGTCTGACCGAAACGTGGCTTAATGGAAATATCTCCGACAACGAGCTCTTCGACAGTAGATACCGAGTATACAGATGCGACCGAAATTATAGCAGTACCGGTCAATCTCTTGGCGGGGGCGTTCTTATCGCCGTACGCGCAAACTTGAAGTCTACTCTTAACACTGGATGGGCTATTGGAGCGGAAGAGATCTGGGTGACGATTAGTGACCCAAAAAAGAAAATACATATCTGTTGTATTTATTTGCCCCATAAACAAAATCATATAACTCAGCTATCGGATTATCTCGATAACGCATCAAAACTTTATAACAAATTTCCCGATGATTCCTTTGTACTTACTGGAGATTTTAATTTGCCTAATCTATCCTGGTCCGCCTCAGACGACGGCCAAACATATGCCATACCTAGTGGTACTGACAGTCTTGGCTTTGCAATGATCGACTTTCTATCTTTTGTTAGCTTTAAGCAATTCAATATGATACCAAATCTGAACGGACGCATGTTGGATTTGATATGTAGTAATGAGGACTCATGTAGCGTGTTAAGGTGCTCTGATCCCTTAGTGGTGGAAGACACTCATCACCCTTCACTTAATGTTAATCTTTCATGTGAGCTCGAGTGTGTCCCTGAATTGTCTCCTAGAGTTATTAAACTGTTCCACAAGGCCGATTATACGCAAATCAAAAAATACCTCTCATCCATAGATTGGTTACAAGTCCTCGAGGGATTGAATGTTGAGGAGGCCATATCATTTTTTTATGAAAAACTCAACGTTTGTATTCTTGAGCACGTACCAACTATGAATTTTAAGAACAATAATAGATTCCCCAGATGGTATAGTAAACCCTTGATTAAAATTGTTAAAGAGAAATTAAAGGCGCATAAGAGATGGAAAAAAACTGGTTCTCAGTTGGATTATAGCAGTTATGCGCTTCTAAGATCTCGTCAAAAAACTTTGCAAAAGGAATGCTACGACTCTTATATAACATACACTGAAACTTCGATTACTGCAGACCCTAAAAAAATATTCAACTATATAAAATCCAAGAAGCCTCGTTCCAATATACCAAATGAAATGTACTATATGGACGAATCCACAACTAATGGTCATACGGCCCACGAATTGTTTGGTAAATTTTTTCACTCATCATTTGTCTCTGACACACCAAATGTTATGCCCGACGTATTCTGCTCGAATGAGATTAATATCGGCTCAATAGATTTCCCTTTGAACGTCGTGTTGAAAAAGTTGAGGAATCTTGATTTGAATAAGGGCGCAGGACCAGACAATATTCCCCCAATATTCATAGTAAATTGTGCTGACGAGTTGTCGGTCCCCATCGCGTTTTTGTTTAGGTTATCTTTCGGATCTGGAATATTTCCCCTGATATGGAAGAAATCCTTTATTACTCCCATTCACAAGAGTGGAAATAAGCACAACGTGGAGAATTACAGACCAATATCAAAATTATGTTTATTTAGCAAGGTAATGGAGAAGATCGTGGTTGAGCAGTTGACTCCCTCTATAAAAAGCTTCGTCTTGCCCGGCCAACATGGATTCTTTCCCGGTAGATCCGTAGAAACTAATCTTACTCACTTTATAAATGATATCTTGGGATCCATGGGTGGTGGGGGGCAGGCGGATGCCGTGTACACTGACTTCTCAAAAGCATTTGATAAAATAAATCATGATATTCTCATTCATAAGCTTGGGAGGTACGGTGTGCACGGCAGTCTCCTGCGGTGGCTATCATCGTACATAAAAAACAGACTCCAGGCGGTGGCTATTAATGACGACCTGTCACAGTTCCGAGATTGTCTGTCGGGTGTGCCACAGGGATCACATCTGGGTCCCACTCTCTTTATTTTATATATTAATGATGTTCAACATTGTTTTAAATCCTCAAATTTCCTTATTTATGCCGACGACACTAAAATCTATAAAAAAATATCTTGCCTGGAGGATGCACAGAACCTTCAGGCTGATCTTGACAACTTTTTTCATTACTGTTCTGTAAACCAGCTCTTCCTAAACATATCTAAATGCCAAATTATCACATTCTCAAGAAGTAAAAACCCAATACTTCTGGATTATAAACTTGACGGAACAACTCTCAAGAGGTGTCACGAAGTAAGGGATCTTGGAGTTACTCTTGATCACAAAATGTCTCTGAAAACACATGTTGACAATATCGTGGATCAAGCGTTTAGACAGCTTGGTTTTATACTGAGAGTATCAAAACCATTTAAAAATGTGAACACATTAAAGCTTTTATATTTCACGTACGTTAGAAGTTGTCTGGAGTTTGCATCTGTGACATGGAACCCACAGTACGTAACATATATAAGTAGAATTGAGAAGGTTCAGAATAAGTTCTTAAAGCACTTGGACTATAGATGCAAACAGTCATTCGAAAACTATACAGAATCTGCGCGATATCATAAAATAGACTCACTGGAAAACAGGCGTACCAAATTTGATATGGTATTTCTCTATAAAATTATAAACAATATTATCGACTGCAGTGAACTTCTTTTGAATGTTAACTTCAAATGTCCATCACGCCCTACAAGGGTACCCAGAACCTTTCAAATTCCTCTCTGTAACACAAACTATATACAGTACTCATTTTTCCCCAGAGTCTGCGCAAACTATGATTCGTTTTTCAGGGATGTCGACATTTTTCACCTGTCACTGCTGGAATTTAAAAATACTATTTCTCGCTCTCTACATGGTTCTGGTCATTCTGATACATAAATATGAAGAAACTCGCATGTGACATGGGTACTTCCATCATATCCTTCACTTAATATCATAGGAGCACCCCCTCCCCCCCTTTTTATCCCTTTATACTTTAATTTCTACTTTTTCTCTTTCAGTTGCATTTATATAAAATAAAATATTGTTGACGATATATTATTCATCTATAAATTTGCAAACTTAACTGGTTTATGATATGATTTATGTTTTGTTGTACTATATGTCTTTGTAATAACTGTTTGTTTGTTTAAATAAATAAAATAAAAAAAAAAAAAATAAATACCTATTACATATTAGTAATTTTCTAGTATTGTTAAAATTTTATTGGTTTTAAGATAGGCATCTATTGAACACAATTAAAAAAGTATAAAATGTCAAAAAGAGATATTCCAAACATGGAAGTTTTTCATGTTTTTTTATGTTTAAAATAGAATGTTTTTGTAGCTATTTCTATTTTTTTAAACACACCACTTTGATAAGCATGATCGAGGTCTATGGGAGGAATTAGCCACCGAAAGAAGGCCTTCCATGTCAAACGAACCTTCTTGCCAAAATTCAGGCAAAAATAAAACTCCGAAGGTCCGAGACCGGCCCAATTTCGATGCGACCTCACGCCTCGAACAGGTACCAAAAAGGGGGCCGAAATTCGGCTATCAGATATAGTGTATATAGACAAACGGAAAAGGTTCCTGATGGTGTACAGACTACAGGGGCTGGAAGCTATCTTTTAACTATCTGACTCTTGACTCTAAATGCCTAAACGTACTTCCAGCAGAGACTCTAAATAGGACAGGATTTTACTTCGCCAAAATTATGCCACGACTAGCTGCAGTCAAAACGATCCTGCCTATTAACAATTTTAATGTCTATCTCGCGTGCATTTAATTATTATCGATCTCAATATCAAAATAAACGTTCAATCACTTTACCGGCGAACTAATTAACCTTCTAGTCGAATTAACGCGGGCTGTTCATCAGACCGCAAGTTTTCCTCATTAGGTTTCCGAGTGGCTCACCATCTTGGGCTTGTGCACTGCTTTTTCGAAAGGAAATTCCTGAGCTGAGCTGAAGAGCGTCCAATTCAGTCAACCCATTCTCCCGGAGAGTCATGTGAGGTATATCTTCAGTCCACAGAGCTCCTAACATACCTACTATACATTATTGTAACTTCAATATATTTACAACGGCGCGATCAAAATACATATTAATCTATCTTATGCGCGGGCAATAACAAGCTCAGAATATCATACTATCGCGACCGGATATTCATAACAAAATTACTCTCTCGAGGAACACGCCGACGTACCTAATTTTACAAATGAAAATTCTACACTAAGCTTACTAGAAGGTTCTAAATATGAAATTCCTAACCGGATTCAAAAATAAACATTAAAGATAGGTCACATCACTGGTATCGGAAAATGGGGTAACCCGCGAATGACAGATAACAATTCGCGACGTGTGTTTGACAGGTGACGTGTGAAAACAATACAGGTAGGTACATGCTGCAATACAATAAATCCATTGGCACACAGAGATCACAAATATTCAAAAATATGCCGTATCGCGTCGGCCATATATCTCTCATCTAAAACCACATCGAGCAACTTGCTCATAAGCATGCTTGGCGGGGGCAACCAAGTAACAAACAAAATACAGCATAAAAATATATCTCTGTGCCCTATCATCGTCCTGGGGGTAGCTGCCAGCGACGAAACAAAACACTCTAATAAAAATATGGTCACTCACCCAAAATTCCGCCTACCTTCAAAATAAGAGCACAAAGCACCAATAATAAAGCACGTCACATTCATAGTTGGAAGTTGAATTATCACGGGGGCTGTCCAATCTAACGATCCGCCACACGTCCTCCCCTATTGGCCAGCCCCAATTGAACAGTCAATATATTATAATAATTAAACAGAAGGCTTAATCCAACACCGAAGACTCTAAGTTTTATCAAACGCGAATTTATCAAATGTAATATTTCAACTTACATACTCAAAGACTTCAACACAAAACTTAAGAACGTCTCCCATCGGAGCGTAGATTCAGACTAAACTTCTTCAACAATTATTTGTCCTATCGAGGGCCAAATATGCTATTTCAAAACAAGGCCTTCTCTACTAATCCCTTTAAAACAGCATTTTTTTTCTAAAAAAATGGTTTCCCCGTACATCCATACAATATGTAAAAATACCAAAAATTCTAATCTGTCATAAACAAAGAAGCAACTGGTTTTCAAACTCTTTACCATCGCGTTCCCAAATTTTCAAATAATGACTTAACAATATTTTTAATAACACATCTGAATAAATCCCTCACATCAACTTTCTGAAAATATGTTCCCACCTGATTTGCTATCTCCCTTTGGAATAATATCTTTCAATTATTTTAAACTAGCTTTCCCGACAGACGTTGTCCTGTGGTTCTAGCCCGAAGTGGCCCGTTAATATGTACATTGATAAGCATGCTCGAGGTCTATGGGAGGAATTAGCCACCGAAAGAGGGCCTTCCATGTCAAACGAACCTTCTCGCCAAAATTCAGGCAAAAAAAAAACTCTGAAGGTCCGAGACTGGCCCAATTCGATGCGACCTCACGCCTCGAGCAGGTACCAAAAAGGGGCCGAAATTTGGCATCGATCAGATATAGTGTGTATATAGACAAATGAAAAAGGTTCCTGATGGTGTACAGACTACAGGAGCTGGAAGCTATCTTTTAACTATCTAACTCTTGACTCTAAATACCTAAACGTATTTCCAGCAAAGACTCAAAATAGGAAAGGATTTTACTACGCGAAAATTATGCCACGGCCAGTTACAGTCGATCCTGCCTATTTACTATTTTACTGTCTACCTCGCGTGTATTTAATGATTATCTATCTCAATATCAAAATACACGTTCAATTACTTTATAGACGAACAAATCAACCTTCTAGTCAAATTACCATTTTTATAACTTTACGTTTATCACGGCGGCGAAAACTAAAAATACAAACTCTATCTGTGCGCGGACAGACGCGAACTTTTAGTAAACTCACTCATAGCTCGACTGAATAAAATTACTCTTACGGGGAACACACCAATGTAAGTATCTACTTTTACAAATGAAAATTCTACACTAAGCTTACTAGAAGGTTCCAAATATGAAAATCCTAAGCAGATTAAAAAATAAACATTAAAGATAGGTCACACCACTGGTATCGGAAAATGGGGTAACCCGCGAATGACATATAGCAATTCGCGACGTGTGTTTGACAGGTGACGTGTGAAAACAATACAGGTAGGTACAGGCTGCAATACTCGTACAATTAATCCATTGGCACACAGAGATCACAAACATTCATAAATGCCGTAGCGCGTCGGCCATACATCTCTCATCTAAAACCACTTCGAGCAACTTGCTCATAAACATGCTTGGCGGGGCAACCAATCAAACCGTACAAAATACTACGTCGATACCTAATATCTCTGTGCCCGATAATCGTCCTGGGTAGCTGCCAGCGACGGAACAAAATACACTCAAATAAAAATATGTTAACTCACCAGAAATTCAGCATACCTACAAAACGAAAATAAACACGTCACATTCACACATATGAAGTATGGTGTATCACTTGTTCCCGCTCCAACCTCATACCACGCCACCCCGGATTTGGACATCTTCAATAAATAATAAACCATAATTAAACGGAAAGGTTTAATTATTGACAAACGCGGGACTCTAAACAAAAAAACTCTAAATATGTGACACACTATAGCTCAATCGTCAGACACTTCCAAATTACTACAGAAACTATAAAACGCGACGGGAATTATAAATTGATTAACAAGGAAACGCGATAAGCTATGGAGAGACGTTTTCTGAACGAGACCGGATATTGAACTGAAGTAAAAAAAATCAAAGCATTCATCTCAAAACAGGGGAATTTGCCTTCTATACTAATCACAATCACTGTAAACAATAAAAAAATTTAATGGTTTCCTGGACATACATTCAGTGCGTAAAAATACCAAACTTTCTAATCCGCCATAAACATTAGAAGTGGTTGGTGACCCAGCGGTTACAACGTCGGCTTTCGTACTGCGGACGTCGTGGTTCGATCCTAGGTGCCGACCAACTTCCTCTTTCACGACACAAGCTTTCGGTAGCTTACTGTGAAAGAGTCAAGAAGTGTATTTGTGTTCACTTTGAGTGAGCACAGATTCATTTTTCAAAAAAAAAAAAAAAAAAAACAAGCAACTGTTTTTCAAACTCTTTACCATCGCGTTCCCAAACTTTCAAATAATGACTTAACAATATTTTGAATAACAAGATATGAATAAATCCCTCACATCAACATGATGTGCACTGCGCCCCCGTTAAACAATACAAAATTAATTCGATTGAGATAAGCTAATAAAATAATAACATTACTTAAACTATTTCTGAAACATCCCTATTTCATTCGTATTCAAAGCTTTGGCGGGAACAATTTCAGAAAAATGTGCTCGCGCACACACCTTACCTCGCCTATTAGCAACACGAATGTGCCCGATAACATTGTTGACTTTGTATGAAAATTTTCTAAAACTATCGAAACGGTGCGGTGGAGTAAGTAGGATAGGCTACTGTAAGAGCGTATGCGAGAATGAGAGGGAACTAGCCGCGATGTCGTGGGCGCGTCCCAGGTAACCTTTTCATACAAACTTAAATATTGTATTTTACATCATTTCTTATCCATTTTTTTTTAACTTTTTATTAGTTATTCTGTTATACGGAGCGGAGAAGAATCCAATAAATCAAACATCAGAAGAATCTGTTGAGCCAATCTCGAGTTATAAGTGTTCGCACTAACCCGACTTTAATTTATATAGTAGATTATTTGTGTAAGTATAAGTACCTAAGTACATATATGTAATCTTAAATAAATAAAATTATTATATTGAATAGCGTAAGTATAAAAAAATTGTCTGTGATGGTGAGAATGCATGGCGGTCGCGATCCTCGGCATCGAGGTTACCTACTGAAGAAGAAGTCAATAAGCCCATATTTATTTCTCCTCATAATTACATCCTTAACCATGAAAAAACTAGAGGTGTACACTGTCTAAATGATTTCAAGTGTAAAAAAATCCAAAATAATCCAATTTTCCATAAAGTGGCCAATCACTGTCATGCCAATCCGCCGTCGTCGGTCGGCCAACGTGCACATAGGAGATTTCTGGCAACCAAGAGTGTCCATAATACCAGGCAAACATAAACACGAAGGTGTGTACTAACATGCTACTAAGACTCCGTATGAACACCGCATAACTACTATGAATTCCGATGCGAATTATTCGTGGATTGGCTTGATTCTTATTTTTATCAGGAGCGCATGTTGTATTGGGAGTATTTCGATTCCCCGCGTTTATCTTTTTTGTCTTGGATTAACTGGGTTTGTCTTTGCACTTGGAAAACTGCTGCAACAGCCATGCAGCATATTATTATTTTCAATCCAAATAAACAAAGATGAATCACAATTTTTCTGTGCAAATGGTATTTAAAATAATAAAGGTGTTTTTTTTTTTAAAAAGAGGTTGAATAAAATATTTTTATAGGGATAATAATGACGCCTGCTACACCCAACGGCGAATCCCCGACATGAGTTCTGTTGTAATGGCGATTTGACTTGGGCTGTGTTGTCAATTGTTGGTAACTCCCATTTCTATTAGGTGAACATAACAAATGAGGAGTATTAACAGTACAAAAGGAACTACATATTATACTTAGGTATTATTTTATTTTCAATAGGTCCATGTATTTTTTGCATTTGTTTGAAAAAGTTTCCATGAATAGGACTGTACCTACTGAGGTTTTTTTCTGTATGTTTAAAATAGAATGATCATCAAAATTCAATGCATATAATTAATTATTGAAATTTTTGAAAATATCATCTAGGCTCCAAAAAGCAAATCTGTTCTTTTTTTAAATTGCTTTGAGTAATTTAATAAAAAATTCGTAATGTTTCGCAATGAAGTAGTAACAATAATATGTTCTAATAATTTTTTATTACATAAAAATGGCGACAGTAATTTTGTATTGTGGAGAAACTTCACAAAGGAACTCGCGCTGCGCCGAGTGGCAAAGTTTGCACAACATTTCGTTCGAAACTTATTCGGAGAGCATAAAAGTAGAAGAGAATAAATACACTATACAAGGGCGCGTTTCAAATCAATTGCTCGCGGTGCGGGTGGCGGTTACGTTATGCGATGGAGTTAAGTCACTTGTGACTTTATAACTATCAGGGGAACATGACATAACAAGTAAAGAAATTCAACGACGCGCAATTTAACAATGACGATCTTAAAACATCATTGAGCTTTGAAAGTTTTACAATAGATGGTGATGAATACACGATTTTTATATTAATTTACGTTTCTTACGATTTACAAAAAGTAAATAAAATCAGTGCAAATTTTAGTATCTATCTAAGCCATTTTAAATTACAGTAATATATTATTATGTGTTATAAACTTTTTGATATTTTTAGTTTAAATTTCATTATTTTTTCGATTAAACAAAATAATATACTTAATGTAAAATGAATACAGTATGTATTTCTTATTTAGGTGAAGAAGGTAATTTTTTACTTATTTCAATTTTGAATACTTCGTCATAACAGTTGTAATTATTTTTTCTGCACCAAAAAGGCGGTAACGTATAATATCACATTGATATATCCATTTCAATTATTGGAAATTCATAATAGGGTATTTGACCAATTTCCAGAAACCGTTTTAAATTATTCTACGATACATTATAAGCACATTCTTTTTTTATTTAAATGGCATTACATCCAAAAAGATGATGAAGCCAATGACGCTATTCCAATAAGCACATTCTCTTTATATTTTCTGAAGATGTTCCATATTTTATATGAAAATCATGTTTAAAGTTTAAAATATCAAAAAACGCGCGTAAAACGCTGTCTTGTATAATGGCGCTGGTCACGTGGTGCATTTTACGTCACACCATAGAGTGAGTATGAGTTTGCTAACGTGTTGATGACTGTCATTTACTGTGGTGTGACGTCACAGGGAACACAACTAATCACAAGGCGTTTTCATCGGTGACTAGTTCCATAGAAATACTTACTTACTTTCCGGATCCGGACATCATCATTCATCATAAGCGTGAACCCCAATACTCGGCCACCCGTATACCAATGTTACTCGCTGTCACTGTGTCTTGGTGCGTGCATGTTGTTCCCATGAGGGGACATGCGAAGAGATGCTTAGAAATATTTGGATTTTTATTACGTGTTTTTATAAAAAATAAGCCTATTTAAGTTGTAAAATAAAAGAAATAAGCTTTCTTGGTCCATTTTCAAACAGGATGACCACAATCTGTAGCTTATTTTTCATAGTGTCAAATACCCTATTTAAAATGAAAACTCTACCGCCATCTTTTGAAATAGTTGTTATTTGCGAGCTGTGTATCCGCTTGGAGCGCTGTACTCCTAGTAAAATTGTAGTCATGGTGCAACTATCCAACGACAACACGACGGTGATGTCCGCCGACAACTTGGTTGGATCAAGTTGGATAATGACGTGCGTCTTATCTACCCTTTCGCGTTTCTTTGCTCCTAATACTTCTGGAGTGTAACTTGACGTAGGACACTTCTCTGGGTCGCGTGTGACCATTTATGGTTAATGTCTACGTCCGTCGATATATTTTATTATTGGGAACTCCTTGAAAATAATTAAATAATTAATTTTATAAATATAAATCCTAAAATATCAATAGTAAAGAATGTACCTACCACGTACCTAACTTCTTACAATCCACTGTAACCAACTTTCGATGATTTCCTTGGCATTAAATAACTATATCATATTATAACAAATTGCAGATGCAATATTATGAATTTTTATACCTATTCATTTTATCATTCCCATTTCTTTGGTACCCCTATTCTCAGTTTTATCGGAAGGTAGTCACGGAAGTAAAGTGAGTATCACACGATACATTTTGTATGAAAAACTTAATGTGAGGGATTTATTCATATCTTGTTATTCAAAATATTGTTAAGTCATTATTTGAAAGTTTGGGAACGCGATGGTAAAGAGTTTGAAAAACAGTTGCTTGTTTGTTTATGGCGGATTAGAAAGTTTGGTATTTTTACGCACTGAATGTATGTCCAGGAAACCATTAAAATATTTTATTGTTTACAGCGATTAGTATAGAAGGCAAATTCTCCAGTTTTGAGATGAATGCTTTGATTTTTTTTGACTTCAGTTCAATATCAGGTCTCGTTCAGAAAACATCTCTCCATAGTTTATCGCAATTTTGTTTCCTTGTTAATCAATTTATAATTCCCGTCGCGTTTTATAGTTTCTGTAGTAATTTGGAAGTGTCTGACGATTGAGCTATAGTGTGTCACATATTTAGAGTTTTTTTGTTTAGAGTCCCTCGTTTGTCAATAATTAAACCTTTCCGTTTAATTATAGTTTATTATTTATTGAAGATGTCCCGATCCGGGGTGGCGTGGTATGAGGTTGGAGCGGGAACAAGTGATACACCATACCTCATATGTGTGAATGTGACGTGTTTATTTTCTTTTGGTGCATTGTGCTAAATATTCGAAGGTATGCTGAATTTCGGGTGAGTTAACATATTTTTATTTGAGTGTATTTTGTTCCGTCGCTGGCAGTTACCCAGGACGATTATCGGGCACAGAGATATTAGGTATCGACGTAGTATTTTGTACGTTGCTTGGTTGCCCCGACAAGCGTGCTTATGAGCAAGTTGCTCGAAGTGGTTTTAGATGAGAGATGTATGGTCGACGCGCTACGGCATATTTATGAATGTTTGTGATCTCTGTGTGCCAATGGATTAATTGTACGAGTATTGCAGCCTGTACCTACCTGTATTGTTTTCACACGTCACCTGTCAAACACACGTCGCGAATTGCTATATGTCATTCGCGGGTTACCCCATTTTCCGATTCCAGTGGTGTGACCTATCTTTAATGTTTATTTTTTAATCTGCTTAGGAATTTCATATTTAGAACCTTCTAGTAAGCTTAGTGTAGAATTTTCATTTGTAAAAGTAGGTTTTTACATTGGTGTGTTCCCCGTGAGAGTAATTTTATTCAGTCGAGCTATGAGTGAGTTTACTAAAAGTTCGCGTCTGTCCGCGCACAGATAGAGTTTGTATTTTTAGTTTTCGCCGCCGTGATAAACGTAAAGTTATAAAAACGGTATGTGTAGGAGGGCTGTTGGCGCAAGCTGAAGACCTTCCCCACATGACTGTCCATGAGAATGGGCTGTTGCTGATTTGGACGCTTTTCAGCTCAGTTCATGAGGTTCACTGGCGAAAAGGTCGCGCGCTAAGACTGAAGCAGTTGAGCGATTTGGAGTTCCAATGAGGAAGGACTTGCGGTTTAATGACAGCCCGTACGTAATTTGACTAGAAGGTTGATTTGTTCGTCTATAAAGTAATTGAACGTGTATTTTGATATTGAGATAGATAATCATTAAATACACGCGAGGTAGACAGTAAAATAGTAAATAGGCAGGATCGACTGTAGCTGGCCGTGGCATGATTTTCGCGTAGTAAAATCCTGTCCTATTTTGAGTCTTTGCTGGAAGTACGTTTAGGTATTTAGAGTCAAGAGTTAGATAGTTAAAAGAAAGCTTTCAGCCCCTGTAGTCTGTACACCATCAGGAACCTTTTTCAGTTGTATATATACACTATATCTGATCGATGCCAAATTTCGGCCCCTTTTTGGTACCTGCTCGAGGCGTGAGGTCGCATGAAATTGGGTCAGTCTCGGACCTTCAGAGTTTTTTTTTTGCCTGAATTTTGGCAAGAAGGTTCGTTTGACATGGAAGGCCCTCTTTCGGTGGCTAATTCCTCCCATAGACCTCGAGCATGCTTATCAAATGGCATCCATCGTTAGTTCTATTATACCACAGAGCAGCTTAAAGAACCTTTAGACCCTGGAGTAAAATAAATTTAATTTTTTAATTTTTTTTGTTTGAAAATTTTTTTTTTGTTTTCGAGAGTCAATTTTGTTTAAAATATGAGCTAGTTAGTTTGATGTGAAAGTGTATTTTTTTTTATTAAGAATAATATGTTTTGAGTAGTGTTATAGAATTCAAGCAATTTTTGTAGATATGAGGAATAATGATTAGTTATCGAGCTTTGAATGTTAAACGTGGTTGAGAAGAGAAACTGTTTGTAAATATTTGAATATTTTATAATGTTAGATTTTGGGAGAAAAATAATTAGCACTAAGGAATTTGACATATGATTTTTATTTATGAACGCTTGCTTGAACATAAGTTGTGTATAGACTGAGCAGTTGCATATTATATACCTACGTACGATGATTACATTTTCAGCTCGAGGTACAAAATTATTTTGTATTTTTAAAACATAGGATTTTAATAGATGAATTTAAACGTGTTAGTTTTAGAATAGCTTAGATTGTAGGTTATATTAAGCCGATACTAGGTATCCAAATCCAAACTCCCTTCAGACCCCACTTAGGGACATAGGGAGGCAACAAGAGCTCTCCATTGCGCTCGATCTTGCGCAATGTTTATAACCTCCTCCCACACCATGTCCATGTCCCTCAGCTCTGCTTTGAAGGAGCGGAACACAGTGTGAGAGGGTCTTCCTCGTCTTCGGGACCCTGATGGGAGGAAGAACAGCGCTCTCCTCGGCCAACTGTCATTCGGCATCCTTAACACATGTCCCAGCCAAGTCCATCTCCTCCCCACAATGGTGGAGGTGATGGGCTCACGCTGGGTGCGCCGGCGTATAGCGTCGTTCGTGATTCGGTGGTACCATCTTACGCCCAGAATTCTCCTTAGGCACTTCATCAATTTGTGCCTGGGCCTTGGTCAGGTGCCAGGACTCACACCCATACAAGAGAATGGGCAACACACACGCATGAAACAGTTTACATTTCGTCTCGACACTAAACGCCGACGCTTTCCAAATCTTGGTTATGTTGTTAAAGGCGCCACTCGCCATACCGATACGTATCGGGAGCTCAGCCCCGAGGTCACCAGAGGTGGTAATGGTTGCTCCCAGGTACTTAAATTTATCCACCCGGGAGACCTGGTGACCATCGATGGTTATCGGTAGCTGTTTATCGGGGCAGGCATTATTCGCCATGAGCTCCGTCTTACTGGCATTGACTCGAAGGCCGAGGCGTGCTGTTTCGTCGCAGAGTCTTGAAACACTGCGCTGTAATTCCTCCACTGTCGTACTGAACAACGCTAGGTCGTCCGCGTACTCCAGATCGCACAGTTCGCCCATTAGACCATCTCTCTGTGTTATCGGTATACCTCTTGCTCCTTGCATGGACTTTCTCAACAGGAAGTCCATGACTATTATGAATATAAAGGGAGCTAGTACGCAGCCCTGTCTGACTCCCGTGGTGATCCTAAAAGCTTCAGTAGGACCACCTGGCGTTTTCACGCTACACTCGGAGTCTTCATACAGGGACTGCACCATTTTAACTATTTTCGGAGGTATACCATACAGAGCAAGTATTTTCCATATTGATGGTCTATGTGGGCTGTCGAAGGCCTTTTCAAAATCTATAAAGCAACAAGCGACTGGAGAGTTAAACTCCTTGCACTGCTGAAAGATGCACCTGGCACAGAAAATTGGATCCGTGCAGGACCTTCCAGGTACAAAGCCGCATTGTTGCTCTCTCAGGACAGCCATGACAGGCCCCCGAATGCGGTGTAGTAATATCTGAGATAATACCTTACCGGGAACACTCAGTAGAGTAATTCCACGGTAGTTTCCGCATTCAAGGGGGTCCCCCTTTTTAAATATTGCGACGATGGATCCATTCCGCCAATCTTTTGGGCACCTCTCCTCTTCCCACGCCATTTTAAATATATCTAATAGTGGTTGGCCAAGGGTGTCTATGCCTTGTTTGAGGAGCTCTGCGTGAATTCCATCGTCTCCTGGCGCTTTGTTGTTCTTAAGTCTCATCACGGCCAGCACCATCTCACTTTATGTCGGCGGGTCCTCACATATCCCAGTTGCCTGAGGTATATTCAGACCAGCCAACTCCTCCTCAAAGTTGTAAGGTGAGGAGGCCTCGGGACGGTTTAATATTGACTCAAAGTACTCCCTCCATCTCCCTTTAATCAGTTCGTGCAGTGACAGTGGCTCCACGAGAGTCTCGTATTGCCGTCACGGGTCTTTTTTGACCCCTGCCCCCGACCTCCCGGGTGATTTCGAAAAGTGTCCTTGAGTCATTTCCGAGTGCAGCAGATTGCGCTCGCCGTATCTGAGAGTCCAGGTGTCTTCTCTTATCTGTTCATACAGAGTGCTTCACCTTGCGGCTCAGCTCTCTGTACTCAGACACCAATGCAGCCAGTTTTTGAGGATCTTTTTCGCTGTCTCTGAGGGTCTTAGCCTTCTGGCGATCTTCGATGAGGCTCCAGGACCCATCGGACATCCATATTGGCCTCTTTTTTCTCTTATAGCTGACAGAAGAACGTGCGGATTCCATAACGGCGTCACGGAAGCTATTCCAAGCTGTCTCAATTGGAACAGCTCCGTGTGAATCCTGCAAGGGGGCAAACCTGGTGCGTAACTCAGCCTCGTACGAATGACGACACTGAGCACTCTCTAACCTGCGTATGTCCAGCGGGCGAGAGGCAGACGGTCCCTGCTGGAAATGGGTAAATCTGAATCTCAACGAACCCACAAGGAGTTCGTGATCAGTATCCATGTCTGCCCCTCGGTAGGTGCGAACATCTCGCAGGTCAGTTCGGTTGCTGGCCCTTACCAGAAGATGGTCAATCTGGTTTTTTGTTCTCCTGTCAGGCGAGGTCCAAGTATATTTATGGATATCCTTGTGGGGGAACAGAGTTCCCCCTATTAAGAGTCCGTGGAGTGTGGCGAAACCAATCAGACGGCTTCCATTATCATTTATCACTCCCATGCCATGCCTACCCATGACGCCTGGTCCATACTGGGGGTCACTGCCAACCTTGGCATTAAAATCCCCCAGTACAATTAAGCGGTGGCGCCTTGGGACATGGGACACAACCGCATCCAGACTGTCATAAAAACAGTCCTTGGCAGCCGCATCCCCATCCTCAGTGGGAGCATAGCATAGGAGGACCGTCAGTGTTTCGCCTGTCATCTTGAAGGACGCACTCATCAGGCGGTCAGAAACAGGTTCCCAACCAAGAAGGCGAGAGAAGGCATATTTACTTAAAAGTAGAGCGACGCCACGCATCCGTGCAGTTCGGTGACCAGAGTGCAGCATGACATAGTTGCCAGCGTCACTCTGCCCCGTCCCTGGAATGCGTGCCTCGCTCAGCCCCAGGATATCTCTGTGGCGGCGCTATACACGTTTCCCATACAAAATGTATCGTGTAATACTCATTTAACTACAGTGACTACCTTCCGATAAAACAGAGAATAGGGGTACTAATGCAATTATTTATCACTACAATAAGTATAGAAAAGTAAACAAGCTTAGTTTTAGTGCTCTACACATCGATTTATTCAGAGCAAAAATATAGCGCCTATATCGCCGATACTTGAAGTTTCCGGATTCGCACCTGAAAAACTATTAAATTTTCGGGTCCTAAATACATATAAGTTCCTAAAGCATCGGAAGCAACTGTCAAAAACCCACATGTGGATCATTTTGATGAGTAAAGCATGGTCCGTTTGTGAATGAGATCTTGAAATGATAGAGACATTTGAAATATGGGTCTGCAGACTAAGCAAAGCAGTAGCTAGAAAATAGTATCGCAGGGGGCTCAGTTGTGTCACGAAGTAAAACAAAAAAAAAAAATAGCAGCCAAATTATGTAGTAGGTATTTGCTAAAGAAACATCTTCATTTCATGACGGGAATCAAAGCCCCTAGGGGAAGTTCGGTGTTTACACGTTTATGGATTGCAAATCTATTTTTGGATAGCTTTGTCATGGGATTTTTGGTAAGATCATTTTCTTTGACCATGTCCGCTCCCTAGGTGGAGCATATATACAGGTCACGTCACCCTGTTCCCTGAAGTCCTCAACGACTCAGTCCGGCCTCATCCTAGTCAATTTCGCCACATCGTAGATCGGCCTCGTCCTCTGATCGTTTGGAGGGCCCATGCGCTGCGCCTTCTGTTGCCTTCCGGGTGGTAGTTTTTCCTCTGATGGTTCATGCAACATCAAAATCATACAGATACTCAAAAGACACATCACACTTTTTGCAATTACGTGGTTCGTCTCAAGTGTTTTTCTTTGGCAACACATTTATTACTTTCTTGACCATTCCCTCTACAATTAGTTTTGATGAGCAGGTCCTGTTACCTTATGTTATAAGGCCTATTAATTATTCATAGTCTTTTTCAGGGTATGCCTCTTTTGCCCGCGATTTCAAGCAATCTTAAAAGAAATTGATGAACATTGTACATCATAATAAAGAGGTTATTTAAGTTGTACCTAATGTTTGTCAGCAATGTCTCGATATAAAAATATTCATCCCATGTCCATATTTTATGCGTGTCTATTCCTTACACTATGGAAAAAATCTAAATAATTATACCTATTTTATGTGCAGTTAGTTGTGTCATCAGTGATTTGCCTGGCTTGGTGGTGTACAATTTATTCGTACCTGCGTTAGTTTATAATATAATAAGTAGGTATTGCAGGACTGCTTTGATGTGTGTGATGGATGCATGCGCAGAATTCTCCTGAAACGGGTCTTGGTATTCTGCAGGGTCATCAAAATAGTAATACATAAACAGTTCAATTATTGACAAAAAGTAGGATCTGGGTATAGATAGTAGTAAGCAAGGATCTTAACTGGGATCAACACAATTGCTATTATTCTAACTTAACTGATAAGAAAGTGTTTCAGACAAAGTGAGACCTGTTTTGGAGAATGGTTTCCAAATATGATAACTTTGAGTAGGACATACGGGAAAAAGTGCAAAGACGATTCTTACCAAGATGGGAGCGGGGCTTGGTGAGAGGTTATACAAGGATAGCCTTGAGACACTAGGTTGTAACCACTCGTATGGAGGAATATGTAACAACTAATGACTCTAACAATTCATTACTGATATTCGATTTTTAAATGGAACAAATCACTACGGGCTTACGACCGTCTTCTACTGTTATTTCGAAGGCTGGCTTAGTGTGATCACTTTACGTCAACGTTCGCCATAAGGTGGTAATGTTTAAGTCTCCGAAACTCCTAATCATGAGAATTCTCGACATGTTCAATATGTCGAAAAATCCCATGTATACTAAAAGTTCCATGAAATTCCATAAAAATCCCATGTATACATCAGGGTCCCGGAGACGAAAAAGACCCTCTCATACCGTGTTCCGCTCCTTCGAAGCAGAGCTGAGGAATCTGGACATGGTGTGGGAGGAGGTCATTAACGTTGCGCAAGATCGAGCGCAATGGAGAGCTCTTGTTGCCTCCCTATGCCCCTAAGTGGGGTCTAAAGGGAGTTTGGATTGGATTGGATACAAAAAGTAGATATTCTATAATTAATGAAATATATAGAGATAAAAGTTGGAAATTATTGAGAACAAGAGAGTAACCAAATTTAAAGACTGCGACTGCTGTCATGTATTTGGCGCCAGGATATGAATATATTATCCATTTTTGTTCATTTCTCATCTTTGTTGCCTATTGGCTTTGTTGGTGTACAACGTTCTAATTATGTCTAGAGTTTTGTGACCATTAAGATTCAGTCCTGAAAAATGGTTACAAGACTCTTATGGAGAGTAAGCCGAGACGTGAGTTGAATAATTATTATCAAGAATTGTTATGAATTATCAAGAATTGTTTAACGTCGGTCGGCACTCTCACTCCCTGAGCCAGCCTGACAAAGCCAAGTTTACACTTTTATTGAATTTGAATTGATTAAAACTGTTTGTGCCATCCCTGATTTTCTGGATGCGAGGTAGATCATCAGAAAACTAGTCGGGGTGGAGTGAATGACATTTGAGGCGTTTGTCTTCTTTTTTCTTTGGTTGCATTGCAAATCTCATCAGTCCGTCCGATGGACAAATGGACATCATGAGATGGACTCGCATGCATACATGCCTACTATCTAAACTCGAATATAATATATATGTAAATACTAACCGAGGGTATAAAATGTACTGTGGGACTTTTTAACTTGGATTTGAAACATAGAGTTTTTTAAACCTCCAGACATGGTAAAATTTTATAAAAAAGATTTTGGACGAACTCTGATTTTCAAATCCTGGCTGATGAGTTGATAAGAAAAAAGCTGGCGATATAACCTGGATGGTTGAGCTGTCACCGGCCTCGTTGTATATTGTAATAGATTTTGGGAGACTCTTTCATAACACTCTTAAACTATCAATCAAACCAAACAACACTGACCTAAACATTTATTAAAAGTTAATTAATATATCATTATACAAATTCGTATTAAATATTCATAGTTAGGACCACAGAACAACGTCTGTGCGTAATCTAGTTACCCCAAATTCCCTATCAGATCCTGCTAAAATTTATTTGATTAGCATCAACTAAAATTTTAAATTTTTTCAATTGTCTTTGGGTTAACTTTGTGACAGTTATCCATTTTTAGAAAAATAAATGTATAACTACTTTGTTTCTGTCACTAATAATTTTATTTGAGTAGACATGTTTCGGCTATTACCTAGCCATTATCAATACTAACTTAAATTCTACAGATCTACATATTATATTGCAAGCTTAACTAAGATGTCTTGAGGAGGGATGGGGAATACGGGGGTGAGTGGAGTGTGGGATGTTATCTTTTAACGGGAATATTTTAAGTATCGGTGGTGCGTTTGGTATGGTTATTTTATTTACGATATTGTTGTCGGAGTTGATGTTTTTATGAATTTCAAGAGTCTCTGTCAGGTGTAGTTTTTTGTACGTCATGTGTTTGGAGCTGAGTATTTTAAAGTTAGTGAAGTCTGTAGTATGGTCGGTCTCAAGTATATGGTTTGCGAATTCTGAGAAGCCAGTCCCTCGTAAGCATTTTTTATGTTCGAGCATTCTGTCACTGAATCTTCTCGTTGTCATACCTACGTATGTACTGTCACAGGTGTTACATTTTAGTTGGTATACTCCGCTCTTGTTATCGTCGTCTATGTTAGATTTATTGTTCGTTATGAGTCTTGAGAGTTTATTATTCGTATAGTAAGCTATTGCAATGTCTTTAGGTATGTGTTTAAGAATGTGATAGGAGATCCCGGGAATGAAATTGAACTTTCTCCACGAGATTTTGTCTCGTTCAAGCGGTGCTGAATAGAGATATTTAGTTATGACTGTCTTGTATTGTTTTTTGTATAAAATGGAATCTATTTGTTTATGATGGTAGCCATTGTTTAGAGCTATTTGTTTTATGGTGTCTAGTTCAACTTTGAAATTTGTTTCACTTAGTGGTATTGTCAATAGTCTGTGGATCATGGAATGGAAGCTGGCTAGTTTGTGTTGGGTGGGATGTCCTGAGGTGATAGGTATTATTGAGTCTGTGTATGTTGGTTTCCTAAATATTTTATAGTCAATTAAATTGGCGTTAATGCTAAGAGTGAGGTCCAAGAAGTTAAGTTTATTGTCATTGTTAATTTCTAGGGTAAATTTTATGTCGTCATGTAGTGTATTAACATATTGGAGGAAGTGGTCAAGGTTACGTTTAGTTCCCGTCCATATCACTAGTATGTCGTCCACATATCTTATCCATTTGTAGATGTATGCCTTCCATTGATGGTTGGATGAGAGAATCTTATTTTCCAGGTCGTCCATAAAGATGTCGGCTAGAAGTGGCGATAGTGGGCTCCCCATGGCTAATCCTTTCACCTGAGTGTAGATTTTATTGTTAAATTCGAAGTAATTCTGTGATAGACATAATCTTAGAGCCGTATTTATTTCACAAATTGTTTCTGGGTCGATGTTGCTAGCTTTCATTTTCATATCTACGATGGATTGTACTTCCTGACATGGTATGTTGGTGAATAAGTTGGTGACATCTAGGGATATTAACTTGGAGTTAGCTGGAATCTGCTCGGAGAGTGATTTCACCAGTTCCGTAGTATTTTTAACTGTGTATTCATGATTGAAAATATTAAATTCGTTAAGGGTTTTACACAAGTGTTCAGATAATTTAAAACAAGGTGAGGAATATGCTGGCACTAGAGGTCTGATACTTTTTTCTGGCTTATGTAATTTGATATTTCCATACAGGCGTGGGACTTGTGGATTGGTTTGTTTTAAAAAATAAATATTCATGTTCTGTCTGAGTTTTTTGAGATTTTTCACTACACTTATCACTTCTCTATTATATTTATTGGTCGGGTCTTTATTTATTTTTATAAAATTAGTACTATTTAAAAAGGTTTCTACTTTATCAGTGTAATCATTTTTATTTAAAATAACGATGCTATTGCCTTTGTCCGCTTTGGTAAGTATCAGATTGTTGTCTTTCAGAGTGGTTTTTATGGATCGCAGGGCTTTCCATTCTGAGTTGGATTCCGTACTGGTTGTATTTTTATGACATTTAATAATTGAGTTTATGCACTTATATTTGTGATGGGGTTGGTCTACTGCGGCCTCTATATTAATTGCGAGTTCTTCAATTTCTTTGTTAATGTTTCTTGACGGCAGGTTGTATTTAAGGCCTTTGCGTAATAACTTTAATTCATTATCTTTGAGTTCTATGTCAGATAGATTGACAACTCTATCAGCAAATTTATGATTGGAAAAGATGGTACCTTCGGTATCTGGGTGGGTCGCTGACTTCTGTTGGTCTATCAAGTCTTGTAGTTTCTTCTGAATTATCACTTTCTTCTTAAAGGCGGTTTTACTCGCCATTGTTCTAACAATATCATCGAACAAGTCCCACTCCACTGGATGCATTAGATGTATTAGCTCACAGTGTAACACTTTCAGGTATATTTTAATATTATCACGCACAACACAACCTGTTTTTACCTCTTCTTTTAACCATATCACTTTAGCTTTTTGAACACAAATTTTTGAAGCGAGGGATTTATTTTTCACTTTTAAACTGATGTACTTAGGGAAAACTTTGTTTCTTAAACACTCTTGGTTAAAATATATATCTAAATTTACTTTCTTGAGTTTAATAATTAATTTTTTGTAGAATCTGCAGATGTATCCCAAATCATTTGCCTTACTGGCTAAAACAATTTTTTCAATTGTCTTTGGGTTAACTTTGTGACAGTTATCCATTTTTAGAAAAATAAATGTATAACTACTTTGTTTCTGTCACTAATAATTTTATTTGAGTAGACATGTTTCGGCTATTACCTAGCCATTATCAATACTAACTTAAATTCTACAGATCTACATATTATATTGCAAGCTTAACTAAGATGTCTTGAGGAGGGATGGGGAATACGGGGGTGAGTGGAGTGTGGGATGTTATCTTTTAACGGGAATATTTTAAGTATCGGTGGTGCGTTTGGTATGGTTATTTTATTTACGATATTGTTGTCGGAGTTGATGTTTTTATGAATTTCAAGAGTCTCTGTCAGGTGTAGTTTTTTGTACGTCATGTGTTTGGAGCTGAGTATTTTAAAGTTAGTGAAGTCTGTAGTATGGTCGGTCTCAAGTATATGGTTTGCGAATTCTGAGAAGCCAGTCCCTCGTAAGCATTTTTTATGTTCGAGCATTCTGTCACTGAATCTTCTCGTTGTCATACCTACGTATGTACTGTCACAGGTGTTACATTTTAGTTGGTATACTCCGCTCTTGTTATCGTCGTCTATGTTAGATTTATTGTTCGTTATGAGTCTTGAGAGTTTATTATTCGTATAGTAAGCTATTGCAATGTCTTTAGGTATGTGTTTAAGAATGTGATAGGAGATCCCGGGAATGAAATTGAACTTTCTCCACGAGATTTTGTCTCGTTCAAGCGGTGCTGAATAGAGATATTTAGTTATGACTGTCTTGTATTGTTTTTTGTATAAAATGGAATCTATTTGTTTATGATGGTAGCCATTGTTTAGAGCTATTTGTTTTATGGTGTCTAGTTCAACTTTGAAATTTGTTTCACTTAGTGGTATTGTCAATAGTCTGTGGATCATGGAATGGAAGCTGGCTAGTTTGTGTTGGGTGGGATGTCCTGAGGTGATAGGTATTATTGAGTCTGTGTATGTTGGTTTCCTAAATATTTTATAGTCAATTAAATTGGCGTTAATGCTAAGAGTGAGGTCCAAGAAGTTAAGTTTATTGTCATTGTTAATTTCTAGGGTAAATTTTATGTCGTCATGTAGTGTATTAACATATTGGAGGAAGTGGTCAAGGTTACGTTTAGTTCCCGTCCATATCACTAGTATGTCGTCCACATATCTTATCCATTTGTAGATGTATGCCTTCCATTGATGGTTGGATGAGAGAATCTTATTTTCCAGGTCGTCCATAAAGATGTCGGCTAGAAGTGGCGATAGTGGGCTCCCCATGGCTAATCCTTTCACCTGAGTGTAGATTTTATTGTTAAATTCGAAGTAATTCTGTGATAGACATAATCTTAGAGCCGTATTTATTTCACAAATTGTTTCTGGGTCGATGTTGCTAGCTTTCATTTTCATACACAGTTAAAAATACTACGGAACTGGTGAAATCACTCTCCGAGCAGATTCCAGCTAACTCCAAGTTAATATCCCTAGATGTCACCAACTTATTCACCAACATACCATGTCAGGAAGTACAATCCATCGTAGATATTGTCCGTCTTCCTCCAAGGTCTGATCTAGCAGACAAAAAACGAATACTTACGACATATCATGCTATTAAAAATATGATTAGTGCAATTTCTTTCCTTTGTTACATTTTGACGAAATAATTTTAGCAACGGACGTTTATAGATCACTTAAATAAACTTCATTAAATAGAAGAGATTTTATCTTAGCTTAAAGATTTTTTCAACAGATGGAGTTGTGATGTTTTATTTAGTTTTTGTTCATCTTTTTACCCAATACACTTACTTACACCGCTTTTTCCAACTTTCACACTTGTACAGTCCTCTTATGATTTGGAGGGGTCTATCGCGTCTCCTATTGCCCTCAGGCTGATAGATGTGGCTAAGACGGGTTAAGTATTCTGTGGGTTTTCTCAAAACGTGGCACAGAATACTCAGCATTCGTCGAAGGCACTTGCTCTCAAAAGCTGCCAAGAGTGTGTTTTGGGCACACGTTGGGCGCTAGGATTCACAGGCTATGGGTGGAAACACGTAGATCGCCGGTTCCGAATATGGCGAATAATATACTATTTTATTTCCAAATCTTGAGAATAAATAATTAAGCATTCTGTAAGATAAAAAATCTCGGTATTGGCACTACAACTTTGGTTCATTTATACCCTAACCATTTATCTAATTTGTGAAAATGATGAATTAAATAATAGCTTTTCAAAGATTTAAAGATATACCTATTCAGTTTGTACTTTCTAATAGTTTTTTTTTACTGTAAAATTGCCCAGTAGATGAACTCTTCAGAATAATTGCACAACAGATGGCAAATTGGATATTCCACAACATCCAGCGTCTATTTTATTCCCATCGTCCAAGGAATTATTGAGATCATTCCATCAGAAACAGCTGCATAAAACAGACATACATACATTGATCGGAGGCATAATAATGTCGTAGTTCGCATGTAGATATGAAGGACTCGGTCCAATGGCTTTGGTCTCTGGATATCAGACTTTGAGCAACCATAAGAAGAAGAAAAAATAGGATCTAAGGAAAACCATTAGAAAGAGAGAGGAGGAATCAATGGCAGTAACCAATACTTTATGCAGAAAATTCTAAAATGACGATACCCCTTTTTGGATAAATCATTGATCCAATATTATTGATGTTATTCGATTAAGCATTTTGATATATTGAAGATAGGTTCCAACGTTGCACTATCCCATAATATACAATTCACAACGGAATAACACTATCCCATCACAAATAAATGGGATAGACCGCAAATGCATAGATGAAAAGATAAAACCACACACTTAACTATTTTAATACAAGAAGGCGTGGATCATTTTCTTCTCCGACATGTTGTATGGAAACGATAAATCATTTTGCTTTTGTTTATAAGTAATATGTTCGCCATGTTTATATTGTGTCTTGACCTTTCGAGTTCAGATTTTTCTATGTATGTTCTCTCTGTCATAATAGATCCTCTAATCAGAGAGTTTGAACCTCTTGAACTTGCGCAATAAATCATTCCGTAGAGATGGAAGAGAATATAATTGTTTAGCGATTTGTTAATAATTGTTTCCATCGCCATCTATTGAGTGAATCGTTAACTTTTATTCACGTGCATGTTTGACTAATGAATTTGGAATGTATTGTGTCATATTTTGCTTGGAAAGTTGACAAAATAATGCCAAAATTTAGGGTTTTTTATTTTATGTCTTGAAGAAATTGAACAAAGTGCTATCTTAACCATCTGATGATTAAAGGTCTTTTGAAGTGTTGGCAGAAGTCAATTTATTTTGATAGTGATATTATTATGGACTAAATTAAGAAGCGCTGAAAATCTATTCATCAGTGCTACACAAGACAGTGAAGCTTCTCAATTTTGACCTTCAATATCAGATGCAGGATGTGATATTTTGCCCCCCGTAGTAGGTACATGGCTTAAATATGAGATCTTGCGAACTTTCATAGGGTATTTGGAACAAAATGTTCATTATGAATTATCATTATGGAACTGCCCCAAATCTACACCTACAATCACAATGAGCACCTACGTGGCCATAGCCTTAAGTTGAATAGAAGTGTGTTCACCCAGAATCCGCATAAACACTTCTTAAGTAACAGAGTTGTGGATGCTTGGAATAGGCTGCCTCCAGATTTGGTTGTTGCTGGGAGTGTAAACTCTTTTAAAAATTGACTTGATGGATTACAGTGACACCTCTTAACTCATTCAAGCGTACCAGATTTGCTGCCTGCTTCATAGCATAATAATAATACCTATTATTATGTCACGTATTGTTTATGTAAAGAGAAGTCACGGGAAGGAAAAAGTAGCGACAATGTTAAAAGTCGTAGCAGATAGTCAGACTATGCTAGTCAAGTGCGCTTTCGTTGCGAATACGGATATTATTTATTCGAGCGGGGCCATATTTATTTGAAAATTTTCTTAATCCATCGTCTGTCTGTTTTTATCTTGTTATTTGGAATGATTATTCGAAGTGAGATAGCAATAACGCGTCAATTTAATTTTAGTATATGGAGACTTTTTGAAAATTTAAATAAGATTTAATGACAAGACTTTCATCACATAAATCATGTCTTATGTAGCTGGTTACACCACGCCATTAAGGTCACGTCAATCAAAGTTCATTAGCGAAAACCAGACTCGGAACCTAACTCGTTTCTTTTCACGAGTTATAGTTAAAATAAGACCATAATATAATATCTCGACTTGTTGAGTGATGGCCGTACCAATAATTTCTTGCATTTTCAGAGTCATTGACTCGATGGAGGGACTTTACATAACCCGTTTCGTCTTCAAAAATAACGATGATGTATTTTGCCTCGTATGTTTGAGTACAAGATGTCCTGTTGAACTCTAAAAATATTTTATCTATGGTATGTCAGCTTTATAATATAAAAGTATAGTCGATATCATAGGCCATAGATGAATTAATATTATTAAGAGACAAATTGTATGAATTTACTTTTTTATTCTAAATCTTATTTGGATCGATCTAGTGACAGTTCCTCTAAACTTTTGAATTTCGCGTGTAATGATCTATGTGAGTATAGCTGCAAACTAAGTGATTTCAGCTGAAATAATATATGTACCAATATAACCAAAAGTGAAAACTCAAAGAACGACCGGCGCCGATCAGCGCAAAGAATGTGTCTATAGTTTCAATGCATTTGAATGGGCATGCTGGAAAGCGGGTTCCTGTTTTTATGTGCGTATTATGCCCATTCAAATGAATGAAACGTTTTTATGGCGCTGGTCGGAATCAGCGTTTTTTGTGTATTCACCCTAAAGAGGTATTTTGATGGATGTGAATATAGCTGCAACTGATTTTAACTGAAATAAAGTAAAAATGACGTAACCATAGCAAAATTCTATGTTTCAAATGTCAAAATTCTCGAAATACCTAGCTTTAGTTATGAATAATTAATAATAGGTTGGGGAAAAAGTCTTTTCGCATTATAGTATGTATGAACTTGTAATAAAATTTCTTTGGCTGTAGTATTTGTATCTGGCTAGTTTTGGTATCATTGAAAGTTAAAATTTTAAAGAACATAATTCCAAATTCAAATTAGGCAAATGTGTGATTTTCATTTGTTTTTCGTACTGTCAAGATGTGTGAATCTAATGAAGAAATTCGATACATTTTAAAATTTTACTACAAAAAAGGTAAAAATGCAACGCAAGCCGCGAAAAAAATTTGCGATGTTTATGGACCTAGTGCAGTGTCTGTGAGAGTACCACAAATTTGGTTTAAGCGTTTTCAATCCGGAAATTTTGATGTCAAAGATGCACCTCGCTCTGGTCGCCCTATTGCGGATAAAATGGATGCCATTTTTGAAAAAGTGGAGCAAGATCGACATATCAGTAGTTACGACGTAGCTGAAGAACTGGGAATTGATCACAAAACAGTTTTGGCGCATTTGAAAAAAGCTGGGTACCAAAAAAAGCTGAGAGAAAGCGGCCGGAATTGATCAACAGAAGAGGTGTGGTGTTTCATCATGATAACGCTAGACCTCACACATCTATAGCCACTCAGCAAAAATTAAGAGAGTTTGGCTGGGAGGTGTTAATGCATCCGCCGTATAGTCCTGGGGGCCGAGCCAAATGCACTAAAATAGCGATAACTTTGAAAGATCAAACGGATAACTTTGCAACGGAAAACGCGCAAAGTTTTCGAATTTCCGAAGCCAACGTCGTTTTAATACCAAAACTTTGACACGGAGCGGCCTGACGTCAGAAGCACATTCCGACGCCAGAAAACGATCCTTTTCTATGGTTTATTTACGTAAAATGGCAACACTCATGCGCGGCGCATGTCAAAACGACGATCTACCTACGTATTTTGACGTATAATATTGTTATGTCAAACAACAATATTATTGTTGCAGAAGCCGACCACAATTGAATCGGTTATTTCAGAAAGCCCAAAATTCCTGATAATCAATTTATTGGGAAATCGAAAAAAAGTGCATACTGTAATTTTTTCAAGGAATTTATTTTTTCTGTATGAGAGAGAAATATAGTTTTAATTATGATGGATAGGATGAGACTAAAAAATAAAACACATTTCAGTTTTTTTATATATATTTTATTTTTTGAAATTGTTGGATTATTGGTGTTTCTGTAATACACATATTTATGAGTGAACACAAAAGTAAAAAAAATAATGTTTTATATAAAATTAAGATTTTAACAATTATAAATAGTAATAATAATTATTATTCTTCATCTGGGCTAACATCTAAATTGGGATCACATGTCGGCCAATCAAAAATTTCCGCGTAAAATGCTGAAATTTCCTCCTTATCGGGAAGATACCTTTTAAGTTTTTTAATATCCTGCATTTTCTTTGTATTTATTGGTACACAGTGAGTGTACGCTTTTTTTTGTGGGAAAACTAATAACTTCTCTATTGCTATTTCGTAGCTTAATGGAGTGATCTTGAAAACCATCAATTAAATCTTTTATTATAACGACACCTTCGTGTTCCCGAGAATGGATAAAGTGGCGAAACTGAGATATTTTTTGATCTCTTGGAATTTTTTTGCTCATAGATTCAATGGAAAGCATTGTCTTCTTATAATAGAGGGACCACCAATTTTTCCAATCCAATATTTGATTTGAGTTGGGCAAAACTACTGTAAATCGCTTGAAGGACTTTTCTGACGACAAAATGAGTTCAGCATACTCTTTGATGGTATAAACCCTATCGCTTTTCTTAATCTTACGCTTAAGTATAGAAAAGTCTCTATCACAAGGTAAGAAAGAATGTCCCCTTGTGGGATAATATTGTTCAACTGTTTTAAATTTGTTGGATGAAACCAATGCTGAAAAAAACCTTATTATAGTGTGATTTCTATTTTGGGCAGCGCAAGCGTCAGAAAAAAAGTGAAAGTTTTCAACTTTTTGGAATTCTGGATTACTTTCAAGATATTCCTTTATAAATGAGACCACTTCATTAGGTCCTTTAGTACCCACGCCTTAATTACTTGGGTTTTGCACACCACGTTTTCTTTTTCTTGGAGAAGAATCATTTTCACTATTATCCATCATTATTATAACTTATGAACTTCACAAACGTCAAAATAAAAAAATGACACACGTCCTTATCAAGCAACGCAATCTCTAATACTGATTGTGATATTAATACCGATAATGATCACCGTGTGTCGCTATGGAAGCGTTCGAACTGTATTTCAGAAATCCCAAAACTCCTGGAGTTTTGGGATTTTTGCAATACATAAGTTTTTTGGCGATTTTTTTCTTGTATTGAATTGATGGATTTTTGTTGTTTCTTTTCATCATGACATGTGTCTACCCATCAACAATAAAATTTCGCGTAAAAGTGAAATTTGGAAAAAATGTGATTTTTGGGGTTTCTGAAATATCCGATTCAATTATTATACTTAATTTCTGATTTTATGGAGAGGTAAGTACATGATCTTTCTTATGGTATTACCTGTCTTATTTTTTGTGCAATTGTGTAATATTTTTATCGATATTTCAATTAGAACGGGCGACGAAAGAAAACATAACCTTAAGATATATTTTTAGATTGTTTATGCACTTAAGCCGTATTGACCATTATAATATATATATTATATCGTACCGTAAAAAGTTTCTGATAAGTTTTGAGCATTGTGGAATCTTCCATGCACAGTTTTTGTTGAGTTTTTATGTAAGAACATTCATAATAATTTATCTAAACCTCGCCAACTTAACAATGATCTATAACAGTTAGTTCAAGTACTGAAATGTTTTTATTACTTCAGAAATCACCCCATTCACTCTTCAGTCGAATATTCATTGATTGGTTTATTTGAAACAAGGCGAAAGGCCAATAAAACTTAGGTATAATTAAAAGAAAATAACATTTTTTTCAATTCATAATTTCTCATTAAAAAGTTGAATCAACGAGGATTACAAAGTTGTATATCATATATTATTCTTACTCAAAGCTAATTTATTTCCAGATGTGCTCTGATTGGAAGTTCCCGGGAAGGCGTTCACCATTAAAACATACAGGGGAGGCCTGGCGGGGCACCACATCTTCTCAAATCCTAACACTCTAGAGAAGGTGTAAGCCATCTCATAATGGGCAGAATTGATGGCACTCATCCGGTAGATGAGACCTCATTGATCCAAGTATGTATACCTGTATCTGTCTATACTTTAACAATTATTATACCTGGTAGTAGCCATTAGACCAAAATTTCATGTCTATTGCATTTTTCACTATAAATATTACATTGGTATCTCTTGAAAATATATGTCCTAATACTATGTTAATTATACAATAACTTATGTGTTTTCATAAAAAAATTAATCGCTTGATTCAATGTTTAAATTTCAAGCATCCTGGTAATCATCTCTTTTGCATATTTCAAAATGTCAAATTCAAAACGAATGATTAGTGAAACCGTAAACTAATGTTTTATGTCCAAGGATGCATGAGTAATTGGCTGACAGTTGACTGAACATTGTTATCGTCCATATATTGTACTCATCATAACTGTTGTCCGTTCATGCATTATAAATAAATGTCATTAATTCCATTCTTACAGACCAGGCTGCACTAGTGGGTACCCACCACCTTACATCGCAGAAGACTCCCCGAGCATCTCAAAGGGTCCCGTCTACTCCCGGAGCAGGAGCAACTACGAAGGAGCCCCCGTACTCCATCTCGCTTACTTCCGGGTCCTTATCTATCTCCAACCACATTTGTGTGATATTAGAACTAGAAAATGTCTATTTAAATTTCCTAATACAGTATTTTTTGGTTGCAAATGTTACTCTTGTGCGGCTTTTCTCCATTGTGAATTTGTAAATGTCTCTTTTTTTTCCCATCAGTGAAGATTTTATTGCTAATGACTTTTCTTCATTATAAATTAGTAAATGCATTTTTATTGCAAGTATTACATTTGTATGGCTCTTCTCAGCTAATGTGGGTTTAGTATTTTATTCTTTTATAAATCACTCAATAACACTTACCCACCACGCATATCCCGAAGGGGGTAGGCAGAGAGCCCATGTCATTCGGGGTCGACCTCGTCTGCGTGCACCCATTCTTTCAGATTTATATATCCTTTTTGTCATTCTCTCCTCGTTCATTCTCTGTACATGCCCAAACCACCTTAATTTATTAACTTTCATTCTAGTCACTATGCTAACATCCACTCCATAATCCTTTCTAATATTCTCATTCCTCACCTTATCAATCAGTCTCTTTCCGCATATCCTACGCAGTGATCTCATTTCCACAGCATTCATTCCAACTTCCAGATTTTTTGTCCATGTCCATGTTTCACTCCCATACATCATGGATGGTATCAGGATTGCATTGTGCATCAGCTGTTTGGATTTAAGTGATACATTCTTATTTCCCATTAGAGTTCTTAGTGCACCGCCAACCCTTCTACCAGCCAGTTTCCTTCTTTCAATCTCCTTTACACACCTTCCATCTCTGCTAAATAGACTACTTAAATAAACATACTCATCCACTTGTTCCACACAACATTCAATAATTATTTTAATTCTCAAAGGCCTTGCCGTTATACAACCATTCTCATTCCCATAAATACTTAAACGTGAAAGTATTTATTACACTGAAGTTTGCTCGTATGACCAAAAACCTTTTGAAATAAAAATAATAAGTGAATTGCAGTGTTTTGTAAAAAAATAAACCAACAATAAGATGGATTTAAAGTTATCACTTAAATTTAGGTAAATTAATTGTTGATCTGCTGTGATGTGTAAGCAATTGCCTCTTTTTTAATCCTGATTAATTAATTGACCATTCTATTTCAAATAATTTGTTGATTAAATTATGATGTTACTTCATTAAAAATTATAATGTACAACAATAGATCCCGTTTCGACCAATAAATTGTCAACAGGTTTTCAGGCACCAATATACAATACATTGGTATAATATAATTACAAAACATAATAGTAATTAATATCTTTTACTCCTAAGAATGATTATTAAATAAACATACTTGAATAAATTTAATGTGCATATTTTCATATTATCTGTTTGTAATTTTATAGGAATTAAATGAAACATTTTTTCCAATTATGGTTTTAATTACATAATGAAAAATATACCTTCACTAAGAAATCTAGTGTTAAAAAGAATACAAGAACCTATGAATATTAAGAATGTTATATAGATAATAAACAAAATAAAAATAAACAATAGATGAGTACAACAGACTATGGTAGCCTAGTGGTATAAGCATGGACTTCAGATCACGAGGTCCCGGGTTCGATTCCCGGTCATATCACAGTTTTCAATGTGTTTTTTCACTTCAATTTCTACCCAAGGTTGGCCTGTATCAAATTGGATGGGATCGGTTGAGTGAAAATGATGATCTCGGGCAGTAAGTTCCGATACTGACACCTTTGTATAGAAAAGTGTTAATTAATTTATTACTAAATTTTATTTTGGGATTCTTTTTTTATTTAATATAAATGGATCTGAACACAAATACACTTTTGACATCTTTCACATAAAGCAAAGCTTGTGTTCTGAAAGTGGAAATGGTCGGGATTCGAAGCCACGACCACACTATGCTTATAAATGTCGTCGACTGATACCACTGGTCTACCAACAACTTCTTTATATCCTTTCTTATAATATTGGCTTTCCACACATGACAAGAGGAACTGCAGTTTTGTGGCATTCTTGCCATAATAAGTTTTAGTTTCACTAGCCACATCAAAGATGCTAGGAGCTTCCTAATTCTGAGATGCATCTAAACAGGATTCTCAAGAAGCAGCTGTCATTGGTTTGATAATTATTTCTTCAACAGGTTACTTGCGTTAAGCCTTTTAATTTCCTAAAAAGGTAAACATAAATGAGATCATGGTAATATTGTCAATGGTAAAAATAAACTTTATTAAATAGTAAAAATCATACCATTTTCCTCTGTGGTAGAAGGATAGGATATTTGAATGTGATGTGACATCAAACTATTTTAACCGTCTGCATCAGTGGTACGCATTACTAATAGTCCATTTTAGTTTGCAACGCTTTTATTCTGTTTACAGTGCATGTTTTTATGATCCTCATGTCACTATCGCAGATCTAGAATTTGAAGAGCATTATATTATTATTAATGAGATAAACATTTTCAATTGTTATTGTTTTTACATTTGTATGTAAAATAATAAATACCATTTGAACATTGATGGAGTGTGTGTCCCTTCCTAGTAAAATACAAATGTTAATTTCTAGCGCGTCACACAGTATTAATATGGGTGCAGTCGATGCATCTCGCAGTCGAGACCTGAAAGAATTCAGAATCTTGATGTATTGGAGGTAAAGACGGTTGTTTCTCTATGCTCACCACATTATATTACCATGCTCAATTGTGGTTGACAACGAAACACTCTAGTTTTTGATTTTTGTTCTGTCGAGTCGTAGAGAACGGAACACACTTCACCAGCATTTTACGACAGCTCAAATGCTCCCATCACTTCTTCAAAAACCTACTCACCCTCCTCTGGGGATGTTATGAGAAAGCTCCACAATTTTTAGAGTAAGAACAATCCAAATCCAAACTCCCTTAAGACCCCACTTGGGGCATAGGGAGGCAACAAGAGCTCTTCATTGCGCTCGATCTTGCGCAACGTTAATGACCTCCCACACCATGTCCAGATTCCTCAGCTCTGCTTCGAAGGAGCGGAACACAGTATGAGAGGGTCTTCCTCGTCCTCGGGACCCTGATGGGAGGAAGAACAGCGCTCTCCTCGGCCAACTGTCATTCGGCATCCTTAACACATGTCCCATCCAAGTCCATCTCCTCCACATAATAGTAGAGGTGATGGGATCACGCTGGGTGCACCGGCGTATAGCGTCGTTCGTGATGCGGTGGTACCATCTTATACCCAAAATTCTCCTGAGGCACTTCGTTTCGAATGCAGATACCTTTTGTGCCTGGGCTTTGGTCAGGTGCCAACCTGCTATAATTATACATTTGATTCAATTACTTACAGAGTAAGAACAACTTGAAATTAATTATTAACAGATTAGAAAAAGTTGATTCATTAAAAAAACCACGGCAATTTTTTACATATTTTTTACAATGTGCATAAAGATGAATATGAATAAATATGAAAAACAAATTTAAAAACTATTAATGTGTGGATTTAAGTTTAAACGTGAAATAGTGCATTTTTTTGTGGCATGAGTAGGATACAAATTTAATACAAAAATCATTGATAAAAAAGCATATTTTTATCTACAAATATTAATAAAATAACCCAAACATGATATAATTATACATTTAATTCAATTACTTACATTCTTTGTAATAAAAAAAGTTTTTGTTGACACTTATCGACATTAACTTTGTATGCAACAGCGGCAATTTCTACAACGCGCATCTAACCTATAAATTGTCGGTGCACGTGACGTTTGATCTTTGAACGGTAGGTGAAAACTTTGTCAAAAGTGTTACTTGGCTGCGAACGTTGAGGGCGTCGTCACGCGTTTCATAGAAAAAAATACCTATCCGGCCACCGGTACGGACTAACGCGCAGCGACTTTCGAATTTAAATGCTTTGGCTGCGAACTTTGCGCAACGTCACTTTCAAACTTTGGTAACCATGGGAACAAAGATCTACCGATCCGTTGGGACGCCATTTTAATGCACTTAACTTAGGCCCCTGACCTTGCACCTTCAGATTTCCACCTGTTTCGGTCTCTTCAGAATTCTTTAGGCAATGTTAGGTTAACATCACGAGAGGACTGCCAAATCCACTTGTCGCGGTATTTTGATGAGAAGTCCCAAATTTTTTATTCCAATGGGATCATGTCCCTACCTACAAGATGGCGAAAGGTTATCGAACAAAATGGTACATACATACTTTAGTTAAATTTAAATTAACTATATCAAAAAATGTTTTGAATTTTCTTAAAAAATGCGAAGAAACTTTTTCCCCAACCTATTATTATCATCACAGTTATTGATTGCGGCTCTCGTTATCTCAATTCTTCATTCACCTCTTTTCGGGGTTTATTATATATTGTCTGTCATCAAGCTCCCAACTAAAACGGGGTCTATATTGTCTGTCATTAAACTCCCAAGATACTTAATTGGCTCTCCGTTAAGTAGTTGCCGACTGAAAACCACGAACTTGGTTTTGACAAGTTGAATTTCGGTCCATTTGCCTGGATAATCCGACCATTTCATGGTCATTATTTGTGAGTAGCAATCTGGCGTCTCGATTGTTTAGGACATGTTTGAAAAAAAAATCCAAGTAAGTAGGTACATTGAAATATCCGTTAGTTCATTTGAATTATTTTCGAAAAAAAGAACTCGTTCTTTTTTTAATGACACGAAGGAATTCTAAAATTGAAACAAAAGAGCCGCGAGGCTTCACGAATTTCCGAGGTAATTGCTAGTACTAGCGCTGCTACACCAGCGCTGCGGTGGTAGATCTCTGCATCTCTGGGATGAAAATGAACTCGGTGTAATCGTGGATATATTTTGAGTTATGCAATGTAATATAAAACTAATACATACACACACAGCTATGTGATAATGATGATATAGATTTGGGGGTCATTCTTTATACACCGGACTACAAAATTTTTATGTTTGGATCATTCGTAGCTGGATGGAGATCAGACACTTTGCAACAATCAAATAAAAAAAATCTAATTTAATTATGACACATAAACCATACTCTAACAATTCATTTTGATGTAGTTAATCCGCCTCCATAC
Organism: Mystacides longicornis; assembly: GCA_963576905.1. Taxonomy (NCBI): domain Eukaryota; kingdom Metazoa; phylum Arthropoda; class Insecta; order Trichoptera; family Leptoceridae; genus Mystacides; species Mystacides longicornis. The sequence goes on along the minus strand of OY756436.1, from coordinate 24,143,675 downwards.
TGGGTCTTTGCTGCTACAAGTCAGATGTATGAAATTCTGAATGAGTAAAGAAAAATGAGTAATGAACCAGAATCTATTGCAGCAGCCGTCCCAAGAAAAGAACTGCCTGGCTCTATAAAACTCTGAAAGATAATAATATGGTGTAAATTCAATCGAATAAGATGTTATATAAACTCACCAGCATGTCTTTGTGGCATGACAAAGACAATAAATCAAGGGTGCCCCAATAAGGCATTTACAAAGGTGACACAGGACTTAAACGCAACAACGGACAATTATTTTTATTGTGCCTCCTTCTTCATTGATTTAGGCCATGCTGGCTTGTTCTTCAGAGTTATTCCTCTTGTGTTGATGATCCTCAACTGTGTCCTTCCATATTTAAGGAGGTCTTCCGCAAAATAGAGGTCCGTGTTGATGATTGTTGTGTATTGCAATGTAGGGAGTCTGGTATGCACATTCATACATACATGGTTTCTCCGTTTCATTCTTCACTTGCTACATCATCTGAAGATATCCTCTGCTTTCAACATCTCTCGCACTCTCATATTTCTAAACGGACCTTAGAGTTTTGCCGGCGATAGATCTCAGCGTCTTAATTTAGGATTTTCTGACCATGTGTTTGCTTCTCATAATATTTAATAATATTTGCTTTATACGATCGATGTTTTTTTTACCCATCAGACCATGTCCCGTAAGAGGTAGGCAAAGAGAACGGACTTCTCGTACCTCTCAAAATGGGTTTTCTAATAGAATTTTTATGACTTTTGTAAAATTTCTTTAATTAATAAAAAAACATATACGAAAGTCATAAAAAATCTTTTAGAAAACCCATCGATAGAAATTCGATAATAGGGTCTCAGTTCTCCCTCGTAGCTAGATTCTTTTATTTTATTATTTGCATTAACTCAAACGCGTTTTTACGTAAAGTGCAGTCGAGTCAAAATCCGATTCACCTTTAGTAAACTGACGGTTCACTGTTGAGACCTAAAGAAATCTTTCACCTCAATACCAAAAATTATTGGTTCAAAAGCTTTGACCGGTGTAAGGAGATCCCCCCCCTCGCTGTACATCTCGAAGTCATTCACCCCCCAGGTAAGAAGACGTGTGTAAGATACAATAGTTGGACATACATACTTACATAATAACATATACATAGACACAGTCCTATGTACACACAGGTATGCGCATACATACAATAATATAATGTTATATCATACTTTATAATATACATATATAGGTAGGTAGGCACTCAATAGCATTAGTTACGTGGTTGTATCTTGAACTTGTATGTTACTCATTTGAAAGCCCCGGCATTATCAGGGTTAACCAGGGGTTAGCGATGTTTTCAGCTCGGATAAAAAAGACTGGTATTTTTCTGTTAAATTCTTAATTCACGTCCTCAGCGAATTCAGTGGAATAAACCACTTATATATATATATATATATTTAAAATTAATTAATTGAATCTGAGCTCACTCAAAGTGAACTCAAATATACGCTTTGACTCTTTCACAGTGAGCTACTTAAAGCTTGTGTCGCTAAAGACGGAGCTGGTCGGCACCGGCACCCGGGATCGAATCCAGTAGTAAACAGTACGAAAGCAGGCGTCGTAACCGCCAGGCTACCAACCAACCACTTTACAAATAACTCTTTTAATTGTCGAGATAAACACATTTTTATTTCCACAGTTCGATTCAATTTTGATCAAGTTTCGAGAAAACCTTTTTTCATTATTGATTTCAAGTATGAAGATTGCGAAAGTATTCAAAAGTCATCAGTTTTACAAAATAACTCAAGATTCTTCTTATCTTCATAGATCCTGCGGATCTATTTGTGCCATCGATTAAGCCTTTTGGGAGGTCGACTATCAACTATCTCTCCATCGCTTTGGTGGTCTTCCCGGGGCCCTCCTTTCTTCAGGGTTGCCTTGAAGGGCGACACGAGGAGTTCTGTCGTCTGACATTCTATTCACGACATGGTCGTTCCAGTGTCACCTTCGTTGCCTTTCCCATTTGACGATGTCCTCCGTGTTACACATGTGGCGGATGGTGTTCGGCGATCACGATTTTCCGGTAATACATCTTAATATCTTCATTTCGGAGCTTCTCAGCCGGGACTGGAACAAAACAGGCCAAGAAATCATAAAGGTTATTTCAAAAATAATGACACGGATACGTCAAATTTGAAATGTTGATATGTACAAAGTTTTTTCTATTATTATTAAAGACAAACAATATTAATCTATTTTTAATTTATACCTCGCCATTTCCAGCACCACCTACCATTTTTGAATATACCGCCTTCAAAAAGCTTTCTGTGCTCATTATGAGGTGCATTTCATTTAAATTTGTTTCTATGAAGTTGATCGAGTGGAAGTATGTGTGAGTATCAAATACTGTTTGTAATGTTATTTTTATTTTTTATGCATAATTTAAAAAATATATTAGCATTCGCCACTCCTCTATATAATAATATAAGTGTGCGAAATTTCATACTCCTCTATAATATAGAGATTTCATGATTTTTTGGGATATGTTCTGAGATTTTCACAAGCAGCGCTATAGAGTTTCTAGAGAGGCTATAAAAAATTGCAGTACCTCTTTTAAAATGGGACGAAAAACAATAGATTTTTTAGATATCTACCGTTTGTATGGAAACCAAGTGATAAACTTTGCATAAAATAAGTAAAATCAGACATAATCAAGAGGTGTATAAGTCTGTAGATACTGTAAGCAGGCATTACCTATGTATTATTTTTAATGTCCCTCTTTACTCTACTGGAAACGTTTTGCTTTTTTGTACTAATTTGTAATGTGAAAAATTCAATGGCGTTTTTCGTAATTTTACCACTGGGCGGCGCTAATGGTGGGTGGCTTTAATAATAATTATAATAATATTATCATTCTGATTTCAGACCAACTATAAAAATGTTGACCTTTTATAATGATTTGCAGACTTGCAGGCAATTCCATAAAATCTTCAATCAAAGGAATAAATAATTAAAAAGGGAATGACTTATATAAATTAAGGCTTGTGCGACTTTACTCATATCTCGAGATCGGCCGAAAAGATTATTTCGATGTTTATTTTATTAGGCTCTTCTCCGCTTCGGATAACAGAATAACTATTAAAAAAAATGAAAAATGCAAAAGAAATAATACAAAATATAATATTAAAGTTATTATGGAACGGATTTCCTGCGACGCCATCACCATTATAAAAACAAAATTATCGTTAACCTGACAACCATTGACATTAAAAATATAGCCCCGCAGATTTTTTTTCGAACTTTCGTAAATAATTTTTTGACATTCAAACATATTATATTTGTATAAATTAGAAATTTGAAATCAATATTCATAGTAAGGACTACAGAACAAATTCTGTCGGGAAAGCTAGTATTACTTATAAGTAAATAGAAAAACTAAGAAAGAGCTCTACAAAAACAGTAGGTAAATCATTATTCAGCCTGGGGACTCATTGAAGTCTATTCCGTAAAAATTCCGTTAATGCTTAGAATCCTCTAAAATTATCATAATGCAATTAGAATGATCTGCTAATCTTTCAAGCAGGATCTTCAAGCACGCCCTAAGAAGACCCTGCTTAGATTTTATAACAATTTGAAATCCTCTTTTATGTCAAAATTATTTCTCAAACCTATATCTATTTAAAACCCAAATATTTATTAAAGAATATGTAACAACTAATGACTCTAAAAATTCATTACAAATGTTCGATTCAAATATTTATTGACTTCAGTAAGAATATTATAAATTGTAATCATTTACTTTCTTTTATTTCCATCATAATAAACTATTGTTACAAAAATATCTTCATAGAGTTTTGACGTTTAGACAATAATGTGATTTGGTTGGAATAACTGCAGCTATATTCACAATGTTGCTCAGTTCATACACATATTTTTATTGAATACGTACTCGAAATTCAAATATTTTTGAAATTCGAAGCTAAATTTTAGCGGATCTCTAAAAGAATCGACTTCATCGTCGTACAATTTCCTAGGCGAGTATAATAAATATCCTTTATCGATGAACGTCTATTTTAACAGTCCATAGATTTTTATTGGTACAATAACAGATCGCCGCATCTATAACCATGTCCTGTCTAATATAATCTTATGTATAACGAGTCGTGGCACTCAATATAAGTTCACCATTAAAAGTTATTGAACTTCTAAAATAAAAATGTCTGCGCAAAATCAAAACCTTAAGTTGTTTGACTTCATCCCGAGAGACCACAAACCATCCATTGATTACAAAATTTATAGATTGACGCAGACTTAACTGATTGTGGCATGAGTTGAGAATGTCATGACTGATCTATACATATAATGTTAAACTTGGCGCGTTCTGCTTGCTTGCTTGCTTCAGGTCATGACTGTATGCCATGAAAGCTTCTGACATACTAGCTTAATATAAAAAGATTCTGATTATCAGTAACATGATATAAAACCTGTGGATTGTCCAACTTCTATACACAAAGGTGCCAGTATAGGCCAAAACTCAATGCAAAAGTAGTTTTTTTTTAATGAATCTGTGCTCATCAAAGTGAACACAAATACACTCTTTGACTCTTTCACAGTAAGCTACTTAAAGCTTGTGTCCTGAAAGAGCAAGATGGTTGGCACCTGGGATCGAATCCACGACCTCCGAACGAAACCGTACGAAAGCCGACGTCGTTCGTAGCCGCTGGGCTATCAACCACTTCATTTTTCAAGTAAAAAAAACCACACTCTATCGGGAATCGGAATCGAACCCGGAATCTCTTAATCAGCAATACCCAAGCAGTTAGGCTGTGAAATAAATATTTATCAGGTCACTTACCTTATAATATTTTTTAAGGTATTTTTTTTAAATAAATTAACCTAAAGCTATTAAGGTGTCTAGATGAGCCTGTAATTAATCCTATGTGAATAAACCTCATCAGTAGAATGTACTTATTGTAGGTATACCTAATTATTATAATCAAAGAAAGAAGAAGAAAAAATCCCTGCATACTAGGTATATAAATAGATGAATAAATAAAATTCTTACATAATATTGTTAGTGTAAGTGTTCTTAATGAACTGAATTATATATTTTATAGAATGTTACAGGCAATGTCGTGTAGAGGAAAAGGTTCAAAGCTAGAATAAAAATGGGTAAAGCTTACTTAATAATTGTGATATTTTTTGGAGGTAACTTTGTAAAGGTTCATTTTTACAAGTACAAAAATACAAAAAACTTTGTAACTTCACAAATATTACTTTATTTGTAAAGCTAAAATACAAAAATATGGCAGAGGCATTTCGGTCAATTGACCATCTACGGTGCCTGCTACTTACAATCTTTGTTGTAAATACTCAATTCACCACAGGTGCACACACCGCGGCCGTCAATTTTTAATGCTACTCCATCGCGTTGTGTGTTGATAAGAGAAATGAAGATGACAATCTGCTACGATCTCCAGCTTTCTTATAAAAATATCGATATTATGTTAGTTTAGTCGCCGACTTTCGTTTTGAAGCTCATTGGTTCGAACGCTAGTATACACTATCTTCCCCTTTAACAACATAAGGTTTGATTTCTGTGAAAGATGTCAAAATAGTATTTGTGTTCACAAAAAAAGAGTCTTATGCCTTGAGAAGAAATAATGTGCTTCTGCGCATGGTTTCAACAAGTACCACTTGACTGCCGTTAAACTCATACAAACTGTGACACTTGTCGGTAGTGGTGTGAGACATTCGATTTTTAATATTTTAGCGCTTATACGGAGTTAATTTGATGTTTTAATCTTATAATTAGTTAAAGGAAGTACCCATGGGCTTGTTGTGTTGTCTTGTGCTTGTGGATGAAAGTAAAATGAATTATTATTAATAATTCATCTTCAGTCACGTGACTGTTGGATAAAGCAACCAATTTTCGGTTCTGCGCATCCAAAAAAGTTCTCGAATAATATTTACACTCAGTGGTCTGATGCTGATGTAGTTTCGAAATGACGGTTCTTGAGCGTTGCTAGTAACGTGGTCGTGTACAATGCAGACATGGTCTACTTGGTCTCCCGCCTTTTGCTTCGTGGGAACTTCCACAAGATTCACACATAAAACCAATACATTCATTATTATAACCATCACTTACTTACGTTATTCTGCCGACTCTCTAAAGGTACTATCCCACTTCGCATACATACGTTGCTGTTACTCGTATTTTTTTCGAATTCTTCTTGGAATAGAGATACGCTCAGCTAAGCGTAATGTTACAATCTCAGAACACCCGCTTTTTGAATCACAAATTAAAATCAAGCAGGCAAGTATGGAAATATCCCCGAATAGCGAAAGGATCTATTATAAGTGAGAAAATGTTGTCCGTTTTGCTATTATTAGTTTTCCCACAATCGTTATTCGAGTGCAACAAAATTCCTGACCAGATGTCCCGATAAACTTCGTATCATATAATAGATGGTTTTCAATACTCGGCATACTATCTCTCCGTATTTATTGGAAAAAAAAGGATTACTTAATTACTATAGGTAAAATAAGAAGTTAAATTATACACAGAATTTATAGGATTTTACAAGGAACATAAATTTATATCGTCATAAATAGAATTAAATGCACCTTTGTTACTTAAATAAATTAAGTAACTATAAAAGTTAAGTGGTAGCGTGGGATAGGAATCGGGAAATAAGGATGCCTGGAAATTTATTATGTATATGGTTGTATAACCGAGACTTGGTTAAAGAATTGTAGATAGTGTTGTTTTGAGACGGTCAAGTAACTAAATGCCCCTTATATCACTGTGTCCAAAATTAGGTATGTTGTTACATCCTTCAATTTGTTCATGCGCAGCCTCTTATTGTGCCTCGCTCCAAAGGCATATTGCAGAGTATCAGTCCTTCTTTCCGTAAAAAGTCTCCTTAATCGTCTTTTGCTTACCCTGAAAGAAGGGTTACATCAGGATAACCATCTCCCGGTTAAAACGGTTGTTTTTAGTCATGAATGCCCCAGGTACTGAAAGTACTCTCCACTTTTCTATTCTCTATAGAAGTATTAGGTGCATCCTCCATAGCCAACATCCACATTTCTTACACAATATGATTGTGCTTATAAAATCTGTTTTTTATTAAACAACTAGCTGACCCATCGAACTTCGTCTCGCCTTCAATCAAAAGTCAATAAAATATTGCTGGGTAACACAACATAGCTAACATACATGACTACAATTTGTAAAAATATCAAAAGTTATGTGGTAATTATGAATCAGTTATTTCAAAATCACCAAAACCCCCCGTTCCATACTAACTTTAATATTATATTATTTCATACTATTTTCCATCCATTTTTAGATTTTTTAATAGTTGTAATAATAATATGTTATCCGTAGCGAAGAAGAATCTAATAAACTAAACGCGATAAAAATCTGTTCAGCCGATCTCGAGTTATAAGTGTTCGCTTTAACACGACTTTTTTAAAAATTATAGATGTGAACAAATTATAAAAAAGCTTGAAAAGTACCATCAAAAACGATATTTTTAATTTCAATCATTATTATACCACCATCTGTAGAAAAATAGGGAAAACATTGAATGTTTCTATCAAAATATTAATCCACCAGACATCTCCCTATTTCCCTCAACAGATGTCGGTGGCGGTACCGATACCGAACCCGTTCCATACAAACTTTAATATTGTATTTTACATAAGTTCTTATCAATTTATTCATCTTTTTTTTAAATGAACCTGTGCTCACTCAAAGTGAACACAAATACACTTTTGACATCTTTCACACTAAGCAAATGCTTGTGTCGTGAAAGTGGAAAATGGTCGGCACGGCCGGGATTTGAACCCACGACCTCCGCACGAAACAGTGCGAAAGCCGGCGTCGTAACCACTGGTCTACCAACCGTTATCCGGAGCGGAGAAGAATCCAATAAATCAAACATTGGAACAATCTGTTTAGCGGATCTCGAGTTATAAGTGTTCGCACTAACCCGACTTTAATTTATATTAGAGATGTTATCGATCCCACAAATTATTAGAATAAATTCGAAAATGAAAAAAAAAACTGTTTTAATTAGCTCTTTTATGGCCAAAATAGGGATTAAGTTACTGAAAAAATATAATTTCATTTAAAATATTAACGTACCTACATCTAGAATAGATAGATTCTTCAAACATGCGATTATTTTGTTATTCTCAGAAATATTGTCAATGTTTAAATTTTTATGTAGGTACCTTATATGTTTTTGTAAAAGCAACCTTGTTGCGTGGAATCAATAAATAAAAAAAATAAAAAAATTATAACCTAACAAAATCTCTGTAAGTTTACAAAATATTTGTAGAACATACCTAATAAATATATATTTCTAGTTAAAATAAATACCTACATTTCCAAAATTTTCTCGAATCGAAAATAGAATTCATATTTAAAAAAAACTCGTTAAAAATAGAGAAAACATCGATGTTTCTATCCGATGCATCGGATAACATTGATGTATAGTTCCAATGCAACGCGCATCGATGTATTACTTTATCTAAATAGCCAACCGTACTTTGTACGTACCTACCTATATCTTTCTCTCAATATAAAGAAAAAACCTTAACATAATACCTGCTTGGAAAAAGAACGACAATTTTATGACGTTTTAATCAAAAACACAAACGATTCTTAGGTATTATGTACGCTCTTTAGAAATAAAATCACCCTTTTTACGAACGTAGTTGTTTTACTCGATCTTGTTTTGACATATAAAAGTTGAAATGGGAGCCAAAAAAGGCAAAAACTAAAAACATTAATTAAAACAGAAATATAGTATCTAGAAAGCCCCTGTTTTCATCTAAACCATCCTTGGGTAACCCTCGACATTTCCATTTTTTTTTCATCGAAATCCGTCCAGTAATAAAAGAGGAGTTAGGTAACAAAGAAAACGGCTAGATTTTTATAGAGTAAGAAAGATTTCGTGGAATTTTAAATGGACCGCAAAGAAATCTCTAAAAATCTTTGTAGGCTCTTTTCTCGATACATTTAGTATGCATATAAAACGTTCTTCCATGCGATACGTCGATTGACGATCATCGTAGCAAATAGTTGTCCGCATTTTTAAGAATTATCAAACTAAAAGTTTGCGTGTATATTCGAGCTAACCTCTTGTTAGTTTCCTCACCTAAAATTTACTCAGTGAAATTAGGCAAATTATTGCCATACCGAAGTGATAAAGTTTTCAAAAAAATATTTTCTTGATCATAATATTGTTTTAATACGCAATTATCGAATATTGTGTACCTATCTTGATAAAGGTACCTATGTTTGTTTCGAAACTTAATGGTTGCTTACCTACGTAAATAAAATTGCGCTGTCAAGAAATTTATCACAGAAAGAAATAACCGTTCCATACAAAATGTATGGGTATTTTATTTTCTTAATATTTTTATTCATTATCAATTTTTTAATAGCTAGTAGCCTATTCGAGACGGAGACGAATACAACAAATCAAAAACCATGAAAATCGCTCCAGCCGAAGTGGCCCGTTAATATGTGCACAATGTGCACTGCGCACCCGTAAAGCATTACAAAATTGATTCGATAGAGTTAAGCTTATAAAATAATAACATTAAAATATTTCTGAAACATCCATATGTCGCCAGACGTCGCCAAAATTGGTCGGGGGAGCAAAGAAAATATTTAGGCGATATTTTTGTATTAAAGTAAGAAATAGTGCTCCTATTAAAAACAAAAAAATGAAAAGATGTAAGTACCTACTACTTAAAAATTAGAAAGTCATTAAAATTAATATGACATTATAAATCCATTTTTCTAGAAATCTATGGTACATTGGAAGCAGAAGAAGAAGGTTGTGGCATTGGATCACTTATAAAAGCATATTATATTCATTTTTAGTTAATGTTTTTTCGTTTCCGCGTTTTTTTTATATTGCTCACTTTGGCTTCTATCAAAATACTACAACCGAAACCGAAAAGCACCATGGACCTAAAAGGCGCTAGAAAATTCGCTAGAATATTTTGTCGCTAAATGAAAATGAAAAGTCGTTTTCCATGTCCAAAAGTCGCTAGATCTGGCGACAAATTCGCCAAGTTGGCAACACTGCCGATAATATTGTTGACTTTTTATGATAACGTTCGAATCGGAGGAGTAAGTGGGATGGGCTACTGTAAGAGCGTATGCGAGAATGAGAGGGAACTACCCGCGATGTCGTCGGCGCGTCCCAGGTAACCTTTCCATACAAACTCAAATGTTATATTTTACATCACTTCTTAACCATTTTTTTTACTTTTTATTAGTTATTCTGTTATCCGGAGCGGAGAAGAATCCAATAAATCAAACATCAGAAGAATCTGTTGAGCCAATCTCGAGTTATAAGTGTTCGCACTAACCCGACTTTCATTTATATAGTAGATTTTTAATTTAGCAAGGATCTACCGTTCGTTATCATTCTCCATTGGTCTTTTGTAGTATTTTTTAAATTATTTTCTTTTCCTATTGTTGTCTTCATGGTGCACTTAAAATTAATGCCTGAGGCAATTATTCCAGTCAACCGACCTTATCCAAACCTGAGATAACTCCAGTTAGAAATTGCCACCCAAGAAACATTCTTGGGAAAATTTTGACTTGAGCAGGAATTTGAAAATAAACGAACAGCAAGTATAAACAGCGAAAGCTGTAAAGTCACAGTCGAAGATGTCGTAAGATGGAGCAAATAAAGAAGGCGTTTGTTGAGGCATCATGTGCAGAGAATACCCATCAAGACTAGCCAAAGCGGCATTGGTAAAGATTCTGGATGGATGGAGACCACCAAGACAACCGTCTAATAGTCTAATAGATGAAGATAGAGCTGGACTTCTTCGTCCCAGGACCAGTAACAAGTTCCTGAAAAACAAGTCTTGAGGCCTAGAAGAAGAAGTAGGTAAGTAAGTATAAACTTCTGTAGAAAAGCAAAACTTGAGTCGTAAAAGTGATCAATGGATTTGACACCAATCTATTAAAATTCAACATTCTTCATAGAAGACCGCATCTTTGTAGAAATTTATCTACACATCGCCCGAACACATAAAGTCCGGCAACAAAATAGCACCATACAACAGACTCTAAGAAGAAACTAAAAATAAACATGCACATAACTATTCCCTGCCATTACTCGATTATATGAGACAGTTTTATAGATTCCGCGAAAGATGTAATCATTGATAATGAAATTGCTGCTTTTAACCGGTTTCGCTACCTTTCAAACGCGCATCGTCGTAATTCGATTATTTGTACCGTCTCATTACCAGACCTTATCCTCGAGTAGGTAGCCATTGGCTTGAAAGAGTCTCGTTTAAAATACCAGAAGCTGGTTGCTTGGTAGAAACTGCCAATGGGGTCGTTGGATGTATCTTAAAAAAAGATTTAATAACGGTCGTAAAGTGAATCCTGTTTAGATATTATAATTTGGAGTCAATAAACCATTTATTGGTATACGTTGTTGCACGGGTATCTATCTCTCTTCCTGGTCACAATCCTATATGATTAGGTTGTATCAATCTTCATCCATATTCTTATTAGCTTTTCCCAAAATCTTCTTCTTATTCCTGTTTTTCTCCCACCATCTTTTAGGCGTCTCTCTAGCTAGAACCACCACCAAGTTGCTGCTTTGCTTATTCTTGAAGTGTCCCTCCGTCCACATAATCCCTCCAAAACGCCGTCTTTGTGTGTTCCATGTCTTTGACTTTGTAGCTTTCGCAGGTTTAACTGTCTCTCTAGAACCTCCACCATTGCTTCTTTTCTTATTCTTGAAATATCCCTTCTCCCCACATATTCTTTCCAAAACGCCGTCTTTGTGTGTTCCATGTCTTTGACTTTGTAGCTTTCGCAGGTTTAACTGTCTCTCTAGAACCTCCACCATTGCTTCTTTTTTTATTATTGAAATGTCCCTCCTCCCCACATAATCCCTCCGAAACGCCGTCTTTGTGTGTTCTATGTCTTTGAATTTGCAGCATTGCAGGTTGAACTGTTTCAGATCCTACATATCTCTGAGAATCTTCTGACAATGCGAGTATCAGCGTTTTCATTTATTTTATCCTAATTCTTTTAAAAGATGTTTAGTTGGGATCATTCCTGTTTCGATTCCTCATTTCATTTTATGACGTAAATATACATGTTTTATTTTGACCGTGGTCTCCCTAAATGACCTTTAAAAATCTTAACCTATAATTGTTTTTTTGTTTTGGAATATGCATTTATGTATTCGCCAATGACAACTATCTTTATTCTGCACCCGTTTAGAAAGGAAAATGCCAAAAGCATAAAACAAATTTTTATACGGTCGTAAAAAGAATAAATTATAATCTTCCATCCTAAGATTTGGAACCTTTTTAGAGATAAAGTTTAAGAGTGTTAAAAGACATTTAAGCCCCAATTCAAGAATTCCTCATAAAATTTATCTTTGATTAGACTTTTATATTATAAATTGAATTAATGTCTTTTACCTCCCGTCATTGACCCTCAAGCATATAAGAAATTATATTGACCAACATAGATTCACTTCAAATTGTGTAGAATAGTGTCTTTGGTCTTTTACATCTGGAAGAACTATTTTTGCTCTAAAAAATTCATGGGTTTTGAAAAAGGTCTTTATGTTATTTTATGACAAAATCTTGCTCATATTACAAACATAGGTTTGTAGAAGTAAAACTCTATGCCCCTGCTTGAATTTGGACGAACAGAAAATGAACGACGGGTAAGAATGGAATCACCTTTTGGTGATCACAGAAAAAATATATTATGACGATGGAATGTCAACGAGTGATCAACTATTTAGAGTGCCAGAAATTATCATGTGCTGGGAATTTGTCCAATGTCAATATATTGACAATCAGACAATTATTATTATGTGGCAGCATCTGCTATATTGAAAAGATTGTTTTGGGTACCTTGAATGTAACACAAAATGTCGAGTATAGGTCGGTGCGAAACTCATGGATAACTTCTTGGTAGAAAAAGGTCTCAAATAGGGCGATGGACTTATTCACTGAGTCGGTAAAAGGGACGCAGCAGAGATTCTGCAGGTGACAGCCTCAAGAGCTGCTGTGGAAGATAATAATATTATGTTAGTCGAGTTGGAGATGTAGGCTCAATATGAGCTGTATCAAAAATCTGCGTACCAATGTTTTGAAAATCAATGGTTGTCAAGTAAATAAAAAAAATGTGTTCTTGTGGATTTTTTCACAGATGACTTGTTGTCAGTACCTACTCATAAAATCCTTTCCATACTAACTTTAATATTATATTTTATATTATTTTCTATCCCTTTTTCGATGTTTTATTAGTTATTCTGTTGTCCTGAGCGGATGAGAAGAATCCAATAAACTAAGCATCATAAAAAGCTGTTTGGCCGATCTCGGATTATATGTAAGTGATCGCACTAACCCGACATTCATTTATATTAAAGAGAAATAACGACAATGGCATCCTATCGAGTATCGACTGTAGGAAATCGTCATTAAAAATCCTGCAAGACTCAGTTTTTGTTTTAAATATCCCTGTCGCATGATTAATTAAAAATCCACAGGATGAAGGATGCGTCCTGCTGCCGTAATTGGAGTGAATCTATGAATAATAATAGTCGGGATGCTTGGGAAGATTGATGGAGAGCAGAATGAGGAATGCTGGCTGAATCCACAGTCATGGAAAACGAGTAAAGGACGTTGTAATAATGGGCATAAATTAGCAGAGTCGTCTCAGAGATGAGCCACGCCCTTTGTGGGGTTTTTGTTCAAAGATGTTTTATCATGTATGACATAACTTTTCCAACTTTCACAAAAAAAACTATTGATTCGACGCATTTGTCAAATAACCCAGTGTTTTAACCAACCAATTTTTCACACTCCCTTTTTTTCCTGAATTCATTTACAATTAATTGGAATTGGACGGTTAGCACATATTTATGTACCTACTATTTACAATGTGTTCACTTCTTTGCCTACCTACGAGTATTTAAAAAGCAAGGCTGTTCTTATTTTTACTAATAAACACATATGGTGAAAATCTAAACAAATTGGCTAATACAATGACATGGTACTTCTGAAAGTCCATTCTCAGTATCTCAGTATTTTCTTTAGTTTTCATCCACCTCATTTAAACAGTCCTCCCGTTTTCTGAATTTGATTTCTGGTTATGACTCAGGGGCCGTCCATTAATCATGTGAGCTCAACAGGGGGAGGGGTTTCAGTAAGAAAATCACGTGCATTTATTTTTTCTGAATAATTTAAAGAAACATAGTTGCACAAAAACCAATTGTATTTTTTTTTACACAAAATAAGTACACGTGATTTCATTTAGGGGGGGGGGGGGGGTTCCTGAAACTTCACCAAATACCACCATGGGGGAGGATGGGTCTAAAAAGTTGCAAAAAAAAATTACGTGATTAATCGACGACTCCTATACCAATCAAAGGTTACCCAGTTTTGTTTTTTTATGTTTTGATTCTTCCTCAGCTCATCTTAAATCTGTTAAATTTTTCAAAATTAAAACATTTAAAACGATATTCTTCAGCGCCCTCACAATCGTGAAAAAGATTTTGAATTACATAATATGTTTTTTAAAAGCCTAAGGGTATCAACAAACGTCTCTAGCACCGGCACCGCCTCTGGTGCACGCAAGATTCTCCAACTATTATAGGCAACAATCTATCTACGGCAAACTTCCCATGTACCTGTCTATGATTATTGCAGATAATCGGTATAAGATGTAAGTGTTTCTTGTTGCTGGGCCTTTTTGAGTTGCTCGACCATAATAAATAAGTCCGTTTTGTACCAATAAAGTCAAGTCACTTCATGGGTAAAAATCTGAAATAGTGAAAAAAGAACAGGAAATTGATACCGATATCTTTTGGACTGAAGTCATCGAAAATACTTCCTTTTGCAAGCGGTTACAATACCTGGCAGAAATTTATCTTCATATTTGGGAAGTGGTAAGTGGCTGGAAGCTTTTTCCTTCGATGTTCGATCCTCGGTCGTACCATCCACGCACGGCACACCTTAAAATACCATTTAAAAAAAGCAAAAGGGCTCATAAACATGGTTATAGTACTGAAAAAAGCGACACTTAAAAGAAAGATGAAGTCCTGTATATCATTTTACGAACTTATTCAAATTATTGTATAATATTGATGGTTTGACAACAACTATAGTTTTTAAACTAGCTTTTCGTTTAAAAAAAGATTATGAACTGTACGTTTTTGGGATTATTCCTGCTTTCAAATAGGTGGGTAATTTAAACCTGTGATTTTATCAACATAAAAAATAACAGCGTTTCTAAATTGTATTCTCAACTAATATAAAATAGATTTAGTTTTACTTTCAAGATTGATCCAAAGATGGTCATGCAAGGGACAATTGGCTTTTTTCCTAGGTACGATGTCCTGTGTCCAATAAAAAGTAAACTATTCGCCTTTACTAAGAAACATAGAAGATCGATTCATGAGAAAATGACGTTTTGTTTCCTTTTATTGCGAGTCTTGGCGAGTTGAACATCTGGCATTGAACCTGAAGACCATTTACCTTGATTTCCTCTCAAACCGGTCTACGGCAAATCCCTCACGACCAAAGATTTGATTGGAATAGCAAAATGCACTTCTTTGTAAATTTGCCATTTAAAACTAAATTGTCCAACAGAATATCTATAATATAAATAAAAAAGTCGGGTTAGTGCGAACAAAATAACTCGAGATCGGCTGAACACTGTGAACATATTCTTCCGATGTTTGGTTTATTGGATTCTTCTCCGCTCCAGATAACATAATAACTATTAAAAAGTTGAAAAATACTTAAGAAATAATATAAAATATGATATTAAAGTTATTACGGAACGGATTTCCTGCGACTCCTACGTCATATATGAAAACAACAAAATTATTGTTTACCTGACGGCCACTGGCATTAAAAATATTACGCATATTTTTGATGTAATTTTTATCGTGCTTTCAGAAATAATTTTTTGACATTCAAACATATTTTAATCGTATTTTTGTATAAATTACAAATTTAAAATCAATATTCATCATGGGACTACAAGACAACGTCTGTCGTGAAAGCTAGTTATAAATATTTAAACATCGTCTATTTCGAGTTCCTTCGTTCCACTATAGAACTTTTGACAATAGAGAAAAGAATTTGATCTACCATTACATTTTTTCGCAAACCAGACACATAAAAAGTGGACATTGGTGCAAAGATAATACTGACCTATTTTGTTCCACAATTGACACATTTGCAAATTTTGTCATTCTGTTAAATTAAAAAAAATTAATGTGTGACGTCCATCAGACAAGATGCCTAATCAATCAAGGCAAGCCTACGAAAGCTCTGATAGCACTAACTGACAGACTAGAGAAGGCTATAGCTATAAAGGATAAAGAAATTTACGTAAATTTACGTAACCTACGTAAATTTCCAGTCATTGAGGGCGCCTTTGAAAACGATAAACTCAAAGGCAAGAATGATAAGAGTATCGATCAAATTACACTTAACTAGATCGAAGCTATGCTGTCAAATAGAATAGCCAAAATGACGCTATTAGACAAAACATTGCCAGTACGAATAGCGAAAGGATGCCCCCAAGAAGGTTTTTAATCAATCCTGGAGTGTTCAGTTGTAGTTGACAGGCACCTTGACTTTCCAAAAAAAATGCGTCGTCCACAGATATGTATTAAAGCCAGCCTTCGAAATAACAGTAGAAGACGGTCGTAAGCCCGTAGTGATTTGTTCCATTTAAAAATCGAACATTAGTCATGAATTATTAGAGTCATTAGTTGTTATTTTTTCTGTATTATTATTCAGTTTGACCAAATAAGTTTCCAGGAGTTCAACCTTCTTCCACTATTCTAGCCATTCTAGCGAGTATCTATCATCTTGGACAATTTCGCAGTCACACAACTATCGTAAAGTTAGTATCTTTATTTTAGATTTTTTGTCAATTAATATACATTCTCAGCCTATAGCAATTTGGGAAGATTTTCTTGTGGTCTGTTCACGGCTTCCTAGGTGAAAAGATCCTGGATTTTGGAGTGAGCGATAAAGACATTTCAATGTTTATTTTGTTTTCAAACTCTTGAATAAATAATGTAAAGTTATGAATGGTTTTGCCTACATTGCCCACAAAGGCGGATAGATAAATCTGGTGTCCTTAAGTCTCCCCTAGGCGCCCAGAACGGGCAGGTGTAGTCTTTCTTGTATATATTATACTAAAACACTCAATAATGACTTTACATATAATATAATATAAACCGCTCAATAATGACTTTATGTATAAATATATATGTTTTATAAAATATATAAATACACACCCATGTGCTAGGTCTGCACGTTGGATTTGTATACACGTGCATACACAATTCTTATGGTATTGCTATATGAAAGAGTTATGTGGCCATGTGCTCCTTGTTCTTAAACTTTAGCACCTTCTTTTGTGCTGTCTGAATCGCCTCAACAACTGAAAACTTAGCTGCCTTGGGCAGCTCTTCCTATGCGCTTCTTATTCCTAGCTTGAATTTTTGGAAAGATGGAGAAAGATCCTAGAGGAAAAGAAGAAGATTGAGTATTAAAAATATAAATGAATTGTGACTCTTTTTAAGTACCTGGGATCTTTAACTCACAAAGACGAAAAATTGCGCCGCAGAAGTCGATCGAGTTGGATAGATAAAGTTCAGGGACCCTACTCTCGAATGTTGATCCTTGGGTTTTCTGATATAATTTTTATGACTTTCGTATGTTTTCTGAAAGAACTCAAAGTTCTATTAGAAAATCCATGGATCGACATTCGTGGATATGATCCCTGATCAGTAACTGGAGTTTTGCAAATTAAACTTAAAGGTATATGAAACTTTATTTTCAGACCCGCAACTATGTATGGCTCCAAAACACCGAACGCTGGACAATGTATAACAGCTACACATGGCAACTTGAAACGGCAGAAATGCGAATGATTAAGAATCAAATGTTCAGAATTTCGTGGAAACATGGGTGTTATTGACGTAGTGGTCATAGTGCTAAATCATCCAAATAATAACAACCTTCTTCTTCTTGACAGTGTGGCAATTCACTCTCTCGAGAGTGATCTATGAATAATAACCTTATATGTGATGAAATACAACAAAGTGAAAAAAGTGAGAATAAAATATAATTCAAATTGTCCTTGGTTAGTAAGTAAAAAATGGTTCGTCATTAAGGCATCACCTAATTTTCCACTAGCTCTAAGATTATACCTTTTCTTGATCTAACATACCATCAAGTGTTTATAAACAAATATTTCACATAGCACACACAAAGCTTTAAAACATTTCAGGACGGAATGGTTGAATAAGATTCTTATAGCAAAAGTATAAAAGTGAGGAAGTTTGAGAAGCGTCGTCGTATAGTAAACTAGTAAGGTAATATGCAAAGTATTAAATCAGACAATGTCCATGACCTCAACATCGCCATTGTATAGACAGATACCTCCTCCCATACAGGTACCTACCCGCGAGTGCTTCTCTACGCTACACGAGATTGTTACACTAGCTGCACAACCCCAAGCAACTCAAGTGAGGTTACGATCTCCGACTAATAAAATATTCATCATGGTCAGAATCTAAAAAAAATATGCATCCTTCTAACCCATGGTAAAGAATCCAAACTTGATTCAGAAAGGGCGAACCAATTAGATTGAGAAATTAAAAAAACACACCCGAGATCGAATCAGAAACAATGAGATAAGAAGGATGTGTTATATTATGGATGTTGGAAAACAAAAAAGAATGTTCTAAAACAAACGCAGCGTTCTAAGTTTGTCATAGATTCCATTCCGTCCATTTTTCTATTAAATTCAAAATATTGCAGGTCAACAAACCTCAAAGGCGACTATATAAACGCTCAAGGGATAGTTGGCAGTGTGTGTGATGCGTATGGTGTCAATGGCGCTTTAATTAAAATATCATTTGGCAGTAAAGAGAAAAATAAATATATTTTTTAGGCCAAAAGAGTCAGATGAAGACATGCCGCAGGTGATGCTGGAGCACGTGTCGAGAAAAAGGACTATCCTCGTAAAGCTATTCACTCGCTCATTTCTTAAGCAAATATTGGTATGTCCAGCAATTTCGAGGTCCTGAAAAAGGCAAAATATGCAGCTCAAGATCCGCGAGATCACTATTGGTCACGAGCTCAAAGAAGATACGTATTTGCTTCTGCAGCTAGCCATCGCTTGAGGAAGAGATAATCAAAGTGTGAGGGACGTGTCTGGAAACTTTATAAAGTGAAATGCCTTGATGATACCACATTCTCTCTTAATATTCACACTTGATATACATTCCCAAGATTTTGAACCAACAACAAACGACTAGCATCACTAAAAACATAGGACTAAACGAATAGACATACAAGATTCTGCCATATTATTTCCATTATATTAAATTGTATCGGATACTAAACACAGCCTTGTGGAACACTCGCAGTTGAAGCATAAAGATTATTTTTTTATAAAGGAAATTACATGTCTCGATTGGATTCGGTTTCAACAGAACTGTAGATAAGAACCAAGATGGAATCAGAACTAATCTTTCGACTGCCACGAGGTGCTTTTTGAACTAATCAACTTAAACCGACTGATATTTGAAGATTTTTGAAGCCAATCAGAGTGAACGAACCAGTTCGTTGGATACTTGTATTGATTGGCTTTTGCAATAGATGAAAATATACATCGAAGAATAACATAGGTAATCTACATTTCCGTAAAAAATATAATAGTTATAATACTAATTTCAATTTATTTATCTATCGCATATACGACAGTAAGACAAAGTCTGGGAGACTTGTCTGGGAACTTTATGAAAATGTCAATAATCATTAATTGTTTTATAAATATATTTTAATGGCCAATGGCCGTGTGTGATTTTTAAATAAATAAATAAATAAATACCTAGATTGGAGAAAGAAAGACAAACTAGAAACTCTTTCATATTATGTGGCAGAGTTTTTGACCTAAGCATTAGGCTTTATAAAGGACACTACTTAAAAATACGAATATATCAATCAAGTGGACAATTAATTCCTACCCGAACTGGAAACAAACTCAGGACTTTTGGTAATTAATCTGGTGCCTTAGATCTGTGATTACTACCGAAGTCTCGTAAGATAGTTATTAAATTTAAAACCTGATTCTGTAACTTAAATGCCGAGTAGGTTGTATTTGGTGGAGGGAGGCCCATTTGCAACAATGAACGAGAGATCGGAGAAAGAAAGATAGAAAATACACGGAAATGTCTTATGTTATGAAAAAATAAAGTTACAAATGGGCATAATATATACCTTGATAAAAAGTCTTCAATATTTATTGCCAGAGTAACTTTGTTTTGGATTGTCAAAGACCGGCTTCTCCAGTTGTTTTCGCCGTCTAAAAACTCTCTTTTTACCGCTGCCCAAGTGTGTGAACCTATGCCGCTGGTATTGAACAAACAAACATCCTTCCATTGTTTTGAGTGTACCATATCCTCCAAGAACTGGCGTTACGTGACTGCAATACCGAAGCTGGCAGCGTGGGTGTTTTTCAAACGAATATAAATGAACAAATAACCGCTTCTCACTGATGACGCGAGCAAACAATATTTAAAAAAAAATATTGATCTAAACTATCACAGATTTGAAGAGAATGTTTTATGATATGAATATTTTATAAATGAAGACACTGAGAAATATAACTGGCAATTTTTTGAGATATCGTTTGAGGAAACACTGAATGAAATAGTAAGTGAGACAAATTAGAAGGCAAAGAAAGGAGTGATATAGGCAAAATATACAATCATACTTTATCCAAATTTGCAGACACATCATATTCCTTTATATTGTATTTTATATCCTAATTTTGGCCCATGTCCACGTTGATGGCCTCCCAAAAGATAGTAGGGATTAACTCTTACAAGAGGAGAAGCTCTCTAAAATAATAGGCCAATAACTTCCATTGCTAAAGAAGAAGGAAAAATACGTGTAAAGCAACTTGATGGTCAAAATTTGTATGTGTACAATGTACAATTAATTATTGTAAACTGTTGAGGATTTTTTCAGATGCAAAAGACAGAGAAGGTACTTTATTTGGAACAACCTTGTTTCACTAATGCATTATGTACAAAGCACATAATCCAGCAACAATATACTTACTTTATTAGTGATAAAAGTTGTTAAAGAGTAAAGACTACTTGAGAAATATAATACCTTGTACTTTTCTTGGTGTTTCATCAGCAAGTTCCAATGTCGGTGATCATTCTCTAGATGTATTCTCCATGTATTTTGTGCTGCCAGAAATGCTTATTTTACTTGTTGAATGCCTTATTTTAAATAGATAGACATTGTGGCCTACATTTTATTCCAGAACCCGAGAGTCCTATAGTTCCCCCATGAATATCCGTTAGATCAGGTGGTTTTTAACTCCCGCAGTTCTTGGTCCAGATATGATAATATTATTTATCGGTTCTCCATCGACGTTTCTTGGATTTTCCTGTAGATTCACCAAAACCGACGTCCTAAGGAGATCTAGAAATGTCAGAATAGTTATACATACCTACATATGGGTTACGACATATCCAAAATCGACCCTGCACTCACTTGGAGGTTTGTCTAGTAATTTGGTCCAACAAATTTTGTTTGCCAGCGACATTTCTTTAGTACAAACAAACCTAACCTGTGGTCCGTACAACATTTATTTAGTTGACGGGTTTTGTTGACAAGAAATGGTCTGTTGGTACACAAATGTGTACATAAATAAACTAGACTGATTCAGATCACCGTGTGTCCAAGTCATCAGTCAAAAAGGCTCTAAAAGACTCGCATCTGCCATTTTCAATACACATGTCATCATAATTATTACAATATCAGCTGGCCGTAAAGATTCAAAACTAAATGGCAGCGTCAGTTGGGACCTCGTCTATTTCAGTAAAGCCGCAATAGAAACCAAAAATTGAACACTCACCTATGCGATCCATTGTCAGGCGGCTACCAAAGATGGGGCTCGGAGAAAAGCCTCATAGATGTTTAAAGTCTGCGTATCTACTGTGGCTTCTATTAAGCGGAGACCATTATTTTCGGGGTAAGTCAAATCCAGGTATACGCTCATGGGGATTTTATACAAAGTGTCTATTTGTCCTATTCCAGAGGGAGTTCCAAATTCACAAACACTTAAGTTACTGGACCAATGTAAGTTTACATGATATTAACTTTTCTTGGTTCGAACTCCATATTCTTCATTCACAAACCAATTTTATTGATACATAATCATATTATCAAAACTACTTACTATTTATGGTGGGTTGTATAATTTTGTTTTGCTATCGTTTTTTTCCATATTCATGTTGTTTTCGTGGGGTGCATGATTTCTGCTAATAATTCAGCATACAGGTAATTGTTTCTTCTTTAGTATGGGTAATTCACGTGTCAATTTCAATCTATCGTAAATATTTGATTTTTCTTGGTTTCTCAGTCTGATGTGTCCTGTATTGTTTATACTCTACCTATATATTAGGTACTGTTATTTAATCCTTGTTTCTGACTTTTCAAAATATTTTTGTATTGTTGTCAAAGGCAATTTGTGCCGTATATTATATTAATTAAAATAAAAGTTTATGTACCTACCTATTTGTTTTTACCTTTAGTCAACACCGTTTCATTTATATTTAGAAATATAGTGACATATTCCACTTTGTATGTCAACCGCGACAAGTTTCTGAATCATCGAACCTTATTATGACTGTCAAAATAAATGTTCGTATTGGTGACACACCAGAGATATTGTTGGCTTAGTTGTAAAATTGTGAACAAACATACACACGCTCACATACCTGGCCTGTTAGTTTTTCACAGTAAAAACAAATATAATGCATGCGTCCTATGAGTATAAATCCTATCGAATGAAAGACGGTATTTTTCCTTATTACTTCATCATCAGCCCACTGCAGGACTTGCGCTTTTACCCTTTCCACCACTCCTCTCGCTTTTGAGTGATTCCCATCCACTGGGTCTGGCAAACCTGTTATAATGTCATCACTCATCAGTGGGTGGTCGCTTTTGTGGTCTTTTATCACTCCTTGGTCTCCACTCCTCGTCTATTTATTGTCACCCATTCTTGCAATGTGCCCCGCCCATCTCCACTTCACTAGCTGCACAGATATCGTCCCAATCACATCAGTCACTTTAGTCTGCCTGCGGATCCAGTAATTCCAAATCCCATCTTGCAGTTGCAGCAACCTTCGCCATTTTTCTTTGAGCTTATCGCAGTTTATTGGCAAACAATTTGGTGAAGAGATCTTAGTTTCCGTTCCGTATGTGAAGACCAGCAAGATGCACTGCTTAAAATTACCGAAGGTTGCCTTTGCTAGACACTTCTTCGCTCAATTTGGATGGTTTGATTTTTTCTTTATACGATCATTTTGTTTGCCCAAAGAATAAAGTACACCTCTTCTAATGGAAGGTTATAATCACTTGTGTCCGAGTTTGTCATTATTTTGTATCGTTATTCATACACTTTCAATTCTGCGGTGGCAAAAAAAGCTCTGGATTGGCAACTTGCTTTGGCTATTAGATTCATTAGAATATCTTCAATCCGCAAGACTTATGAAGGACGATGGAAAGAGAGTTGGGTCTCGGTTTGTCAGTAATTTAGATGTAAAATCACCATCCTTGGTTTTTTAATAAAAAGTAAAAAAGTCAAACACTGTATTTGTGTTCACTTTGAGTGAACACAGATTTATTAATAAAATCGACATGTATAATTTTGCTACATTTCAACAACTTATGTGCTTGTTATTTGTTTACTTAGTTTTATATCTGCTTTTTATTGTTGTTTTGATTTATGCCTGTTTATTTCTTTATTGTATTTTGTTTTAAAACGAGTCATTTGTATACTACCTACTGTTTTACATTTTCTTACACTTTTGTCCACTTCTATTTATTTTATAGGATTTGTTTAAAAAGGACAATGGTAGTTTGCACATATTTCTTACTTTCTTACATCAGTTATGATACCTTGTTGTTTATTTCTGCATTTCCTCTGTTTTCTTGTGTAACGTAGACTGCCAAACCGTTTCCCCATATTTTTGGTGGTAGAGAGAGATCAGGTATCCTATTTGTCTCTGGCAGGTCTCTGGCTATCTTCCGTATCCTATCATCCAGAAATTTGACTGACGTGCTCGTTTCATATTTCTACTCCATTGATGCTTAAAGACAGTTTGTTCAGAATTTCAAATGCGTTAGAACATTAATTGAGATACAAGACTTATTTTTTTCATTGATGTCATAAAAATTGCTGCTCTTGTTATACAAGAGATTCTATAAGAATATTTTGCTCTCAGTCTCTGTACAACAAAATGACACAAGTTATTCTTCCAAACCTGACTGGGGTCTACCTTTTGTGGATTATGGAGAAGACATTTCAAGATATTTTAACATCAACATGATATTTATTTCATGGACAATGATGCAGACATACTTCAGAGAGAGTACCATCGAGAATAACTAACTTCTCCTTGACCATTCGAACATGTTTCCATTTACGTCAGTCCCATCCTCAAGTCCGATACGGCACGTTTGTAAAAAAATATCAATCGATTCGAACGACCATTGTTGGTTTCTATAGTGTAATGAATCATTTTTTTACTCGGGTCTACGGTTTTGATGGTTAATTTATTGCATTTGGAGAAACAGGCTTTGAGACGGTAATAATAATTATTATGAAAAATAATGGAATAAAAAAAACTGTATAAAATTCCATTTCATCCCAGACAGTATAACGAATGGACATACTTATTCTTATAATAAAGCATGCACCACACGAATGCTCACGATTACCACAAACCGTATTTATTTTTGGTTTTTAGGATGTCTTTATAAGCCAAACTAAAAAAATCTAGGTAGAATCATGAAATTCCGTGTTGTCTTTCAACAAAGTTAAAAATATCACCTTACTAGCTTTCCCGACAGACGTTGTCCTGTGTTTCTACTTAACTATGAATATTGAATTCGAATTTATATAATGATAAGCTTACTACCTTTTGACCAATGTAATTTAGACCGATGCATCTGTTTTAAACCACATATTATATTCCAGCCGTTTAGGCGTGATGCGATGACCACGCAAAATAGGTCTCCATTTTTATAATTTAGAAGAAGAAGATTCAGCGGAAAGTTTTTGTTGACTAAAGAAGGTCGCTTAGTCGGCTGAAAATATATTTCAGATGATAAGTTATCGTAATACTATACTACGTTTTGCTTCATTCATTTAGTGAACCCAGCTATTTTTTTTTAAAGAATCTGTGCTCACTCGAACCGAACACGAATACACTTTTGACATCTTTCACACTAAGCAAAGGCTTGGGAAATGCTCGAAACCCTTGACCTCCAATAACGCTATAGGTACGCATGAAAGCCGCCGTAACAGTCGACAGGACTACCAACAACTTCTGCTTAATGTGCTTAAAGAAATTAAAAGAATTGAATGAAAGAAAAGAGTGGTATTTTACTTACTTTAGCCGCTGTTGGTTGTGGATTTTAATTTTTTTTATCAAGCTTGCCAAAACACTTTATTTATACATTATTTGGGAGATAATTTCAGTTTTAATAGAAATAAGAAATCACTTAGAATAAAAATAGTGTAATCGTCCGTGTGATCCAAGCTTTAAGGCAAGGCAAGCGCCTCTCTGCTATTATGGGTATGAAGCATGTACCGACATTATATTATACAGAAGAGGACAGACATAGATCATTACATCGAGGGGTGTCGTTTAATAGAGAGAGACAAAAACATCCACGTAAGGATCTGTTTAAATTTTGAAGTAAGTACTTAAAAATGTGTACCAAAAGAAACATTATATAACACTGCTGAACAAATTTAGATTTTATTAGGATTTTTGTAGATAAGTCTTTTTGGAGGTCGAAAATTCATTTTTTTTTATAAAATAACAACTATTTGGTGCAAATATTACAATGCAATTGAAACGAATAGTAAAAAAATATACTCGTTTTTCATTTTTAATTTACCTAGCTAATAAAAGTAGGTAATAACGAATATGTAACAACTAATGACAACACTAATGATTTATTGATGTTCTATTCTTAAATGGAATAAACCACTACGGGGTTACGACAGTTTTCTACTGTTTTTTCGAAGGTTGGCTTAGTGTGATCACTTTACGTTAACAACGTTCATCATGAGAATTCTCGACATGCGCAACATGTAGAAAAATCAGATAGTTAATAATGAGATGTAGAGATAAAAGTTGGAAATTATTGGGAACAAGAGAGTAACCAAATTTAAAGACTGCAACTGTTGTCATGTATTTGGCGCTAGAATATGAATATATCGACGTTGTCTTATGAATTTGTATGGTTTCTAAGGTTGACCATTTTTTTGTGTGGATAGTCAACGTGTTGCCCTTTTTCCGATTAAAGTTTTGTAGAAATAAAATGTCGAATGTTGCCTTGCAGTGTATTGGTTTTCTTTGTGTTGAGGAAGGCGGTTGCGGCTTGAACGAATTTAAAGTGTGCGGTGTGCACTGGCGAGGATGTAGCAAGAAGTAAAAAGTCAACACACCATATCCTCTCACAGGGAGGAAGGACTCTATCTACATACTCAAAACTTCGACAAGTATGGAAGTTTCTTCGTTTGTATACTTAATATTTCTTTGGTGAAAATGCATTCGAAATTCAAAATTTGAAGTGGTTGGTAGACTGGCGGTTACAACGCCGGTTTTCGTACTGTTTGGTGCGGACGTCGTGGTTCGATCCCAGGTGCCGACCATCTTCCTCTTTCACGACACAAGCTTTAAGTAGCTTACTGTGAAAGAGTCAAGGAGTGTATTTGTGTTCACTTTGAGTGAGCAAATATTCATTAAAAAAAAAAAATTAATTCATTTGTAGGTATGATAGAACTATTCAAATATCGTGATTATGAGTTCGAAATTCAAAATAACATGAACACAATAATTGAAGATGTCGTAGAACAATAATTCAAATACATATTATTATTGCGGATTCGAAATTCAAAATAGTATGAACACATTTATAGGCATGAAAGAACTATTCAATAATTATTATGAGTATAGTTTCTAATTTCAAAATACATAATATGATCAGATGCATTTGTAGATAATATGGAAGTACTATTCGAAATTCAAAATAGTATGAAAACATTTATAATATTAGGTAGGTATGATAGAACTATTATTCTACTATTGTGATTATGGATTCGAAATTCAAAATAGTCTCAGCACATTTGAAGGTATCGTAGAACTATTTAAATATTTAAAAGGTAAGTATATTAAACATACATGACCAAGATATGGAAGGCGTCGGCGTTTAGACATGACCAAGATATGGAAGGCGTCGGCGTTTAGTGTCGAGACGAAATGTAAACTGTTTGATGCGTGTGTGTTGCCCATTCTCCTGTATGGGTGTGAGTCCCAGCACCTGACTCTGGCCCAGGCACAAAAAGTATCTGCATTCGAAACGAAGTGCCTCAGGAGAATTTTGGGTATAAGATGGTACCACCGCATCACGAACGACGCTATACGCCGGCGCACCCAGCGTGAGCCCATCACCTCTACTATTATGTGGAGGAGATGGACTTGGCTGGGACATGTGTTAAGGATGCCGAATGACAGTTGGCCGAGGAGAGCGCTGTTCTTCCTCCCATCAGGGTCCCGGAGACGAGGAAGACCCTCTCATACTGTGTTCCGCTCCTTCGAGGCAGAGCTGAGGAATCTGGACATGGTGTGGGAGGAGGTCATTAACGTTGCGCAAGATCGAGCGCAATGGAGAGCTCTTGTTACCTCCCTATGCCCCTAAGTGGGGTCTAAAGGGAGTTTGGATTTGGATTGGATATTAAACACTCCATCAGATATGGCAAAAATTTACCGACGAATGTTAAACTTATTGAATTTTTGGCTGATCTGGTGCAATGAGCATCATCATGTCAACAGGAATGAGGGTAAAAAAGGTCTCGTACTGCGGGGAGATTAATGTGGCCTTCTTAGTTGATCATAGAAGTTGGTATGAGATTGTTGTCCTGTCTGCGTAATTTTAGACACTGAAACGTAATTCACGGTAAGAATAAAAAATCGAGCTGCCATCGATTATATCTGGTCCGGGTGAATGCTGCTGGTACGTTTTTAAATGACCGGCAATGGGTACCGAGTGGTCTCAGACAGGCTGTAGGTGTGTTGGTAGAGTGGAGTCCCAACAGCCTTCAATGTCTTGTGGTTATTTTCATTTCAAAGACGTCTGCCTGATTTCTCGCAATTACGGGGTACGTCCGAGACTTGCAACTTACTTGGAAGGCCGTTTGGTCATTCTGACTCAAAGAAACTATCTACCTATCTATGTAAGTTTGTATGAACTAAGATGATGCGTTACATTTATTTAACTTGAACATAGCTGGTCAAGAAAAGTAATATGAGTACTCGAATGCCTTTTCTAGGATAAAAGAACCTATTCCTAGAGATTTTTTAAAGTTTTTTTTGGTTATTTTAATTATTAACGTAACAAGCACACATTAATTTTTATACTCGGGTATTTTTCTTCTTCTAGCGTCCATTTTTTTAACTTAAGCCTCCACCAATTATTGCCACCAACTCTATTATTGGTATATTTCGGATGCAGTCAAAACTAGCGCAAGCCATACACGATGTCAGATATAATTTTATTTATACAAAAATGAACCTGTGTTCACTAAAAGTGAAAACATGTGACACTTTCACAGTAAGCTACTTAAAGCTTGTGAAGTGAAAGAGGAAGATGGTCGGCACCTGGGATCGAACCCACGACCTTCGCACGAAACTGCTAGTCTACCAAACATTGAAGAGTCTCCGTATTTAGAGCCCTAAACTTACCCAAAATTCCGATTTTATTAAGTATGTTTGTTTTATGAACAACCTATACCTAATGAGTTTTTTTTGAAAATCTAGTACCTATTTGTTTTCAAATTTTTAAAATCAATATTTTCTTATCGTCAACGAATTTTTAGATTTCAAGAGCCCCAAATTTTTCAGTTGAAACAACTGAATATTTTTCAGTTTCACTTAGTGGTGGGCTTAATATCGTATTGGAGTAGCAAGATAGACATGTTAAGTACATATATGAACACCTAATTATGATTATGTTGGCATTTTGTCTAAAGTTCATAGCAATCAGAAACACGATCATGTTTCGAATTGAAAAACTCTTTGGTGCATGGCTCATTAGTCATCACTCATTAAAATGTGGAGAATTTCTCAAAATCGTTAAAATGAGATTCAATAAGTTTTATAAAACCTTCACGTATGTAACTATCCTAAAGTAATAACTGTATTGGAGTCAAAGGATGGGTTCACTACTCGTCTCTCCAAGGAAAAACGAGGGTGATAAGGAAAGAAGATGGACCGTGTAAGAGAAGGAAGATATCAATATAACCTACCACTGAGGAAATAGGCAAGACCTTGTACGTGATACTAGCAGATGCCCCCAACTAAGGTGATTATTCTAGGTTAAGTATATGAGAAAAATTTTCCTACTAATAATCGAACATCAGTAATGAATTCTTAGGGTTTTTAGTTGTAATATTTTCGTTAAGAATTAGTTGTAATATTTTCGTTCCTACTATATGTTAGTGTAGAATAAAATAATGCGTTGTCATATTTTAGTAAAAACTAGCTTCCCCGACAGACTTTGTCCTGTAGTCTTTTCTATAAATATTGATTTTGAATCTGTAATTTATAAAAAAAAATATATATATATAAAGAAATTATGCTTATATGCTCATTGTGAAACATGTCAAAATTGACTTTGTGTTCACGTACGTTGAGACCACAAAAGAAATGTGGATTTAAAATCTATGTACAAAAAATAAACAGTAAAGTGTTGAGCTAAAATTAAAATAGGTAAGTCTAATTTTTCGCATGTTTAGATACGCATCTACAGAAGTACCTACTGTGACGGAAAGGGCGTTTACTTACGAATCATGTCAAGAAAGATAAACCTACGAATAAGTTAAGGTTTTAATTGTAATTTTTGTCTATTTTTTGATAAATTTCACTTGTATTTTCTTTGAAATAAAATTCATTCGTTCATTCAAGTGTGTGGAAAAAGTATTTTTGCAAGAAGTGGTTGGTAGTCTAGCGGTTACGACGCCGGCTTTCGCACCGTTTCGTGTGGAGGTCGTGGGTTCGATCCCAGGTGCTGTGAAAGAGTCGAAGAGTGTAGGTATTTGTGTTTACTTTGAGTGAACACAGATTCATTAAAAAAACATAGGTATGTTATAAAAATTGGTTGTTTTGGGGGGGGGGGGGGCTTGATTTGTGTGGAGTCGGCTTTTGGATTTGATTGCTTCGATCAGGCTATAGGGTTGGTTTCATGCGGGTCAGGTTTGCTGCGGATTTGTCTCTTCCGGGTTGGCTTGCGGTGTGCGGGGAGCCTTAAAGGGAGAATGTATGTATGTATGTGTATGCTACAAAAAAAAATTACAAATGAATCACTCAATTGTGAGTGGAATTGCAGAAAATTTAAAAAAAGAGCAATCCATCAAAATGTTTGTGATTTTAATATAGTAGATATTATGTCCCTTTATTCAACCAATGCGCTAAGTTATACGAAGAGTTCCTTACCTGTATGAAGTATAAGAGCAAGTCCTTTGTGAGAGTCGTAAGTACCTAAGTACTTCAAGAGGTTCTTATAAACCGTGAAAAAACTTAACGAATAGCCACAAAGCTGAGCACTGTATAAAAACCAGGGATCGCAAACCTTTTTGAGCCAAAGTGGCATTAAATTCTTCTATAATATAAAAGAATGTCGGGTTTGTGCGAACACTTATAACTCGAGATCGGCTGAAGACATTTTTATCATTTTTGGTTTATTGGATTCTTATCCACTCCAGATTACTAAAAAAAAGAAATAATATAAAATATGATATTAAAGTTAATATGGATCAGGTTTCGCCTTCTATGAAAAATTCTATAACAAAAACTTTATTATTTAACTGACAACCATTGACTTATGTGTAAAGATTGTTACACAGATTTCAGATGGAATTTTATTCGAGCTTACAGAAATAATTTTTTCTTCAAACACATTATTTTCAACTTTGTAATACTTAGACATTATAAATGTTTATAAATAAAAATAACTTTGCAGTATTACATACATATATGTAATACTGCAAAGTTATTTTTATTTATAAACATTAATAATTTTTTAACACTTAAACATATTTTAAACGTATTTTTGTATAAATTACAAATTCTAGAAAAATATTCATAGCAAGGATTACAAGACAACGTCTGTCGGGAAAGCTAGTCTATAATATAAAAGAATGTCGGGTTAGTGCGAACACTAATAACTCCAGATCGGCTGAACAGATTTTCATCATTTTTGGTTTATTGTATTCTTCTCTAAAATATATAAAAAAAATATAATATTAAAGTTAGTATGGAACGAATTTCCTTTCAACAGCGCCATCTTTGGAAATTTTAAAGAAACACAATTTGTATATATGTACGTGTCAACCATTGACATTAAAATTATTTATGGTCATAGGCATAGGCACAAATCGTTTTGTCTATTATTTTTTATTTTTTGTTCATGTAGCGTAGGTTGCCGACCCCTGGTATACAGTAAAGAGCCTGAACCAAATTTTATTCCCCAATTGGAATTCCAGTTAACCTTGAAAACACTCGACTGTACTGACACTTCGTATAGAACAATATTTCTTATCCTAATTACAGGGATTGTGGCAAAGGATCGGCTTGTTATACCTTAACAGTGGAGGTATTTGATGAATTATTTGGTTAGAGTGGTTAGTTAGACCAATAAGTACAAATAATTATTAGAGAACATTTTTGGATGCGCGGAACCGAAAATTGTTTCCTTTATTCAACAGTCACGTGACAAATTATCGATAATAATTAATTTTAATATTTCATCCACAAGCACAAGACAACACAACAAAACCCGCAGATACTATACTTTTAACTACGTAATTATACATATATTATAAGATTAAAACATAAAATTCCTCTGTGCTAACGCTAAAATATAAAAAATCGAATGTCACCCGCCGACAAACGTCAAAATTTGTATGAATTTATCAGCAGTCACGTGGTACTTGTAGGAACCATGCGTAGCAGCATATTATTTATCTAGTATTATTTATTCTCAAAGACTAAACGTAGTTTCAGGACTAGAACAAGTAAGTCCAAAATATTGTCGAAAGAATTGCCGCACTAAAATGCCTTTTGTGCTGGCACCTCAATTGATTGATTGATAGAACATCCCAGAGAAACCCCGGACGACCCCAATAATTCAGGTGCAGAGATGATTTGGTAAGGATAGTGGGTGGGGTATGGATGAAAAAGGCGAAAAAGAGGTTTACGTTAAGGAGTGGATGGTTCTAGGTTGAGAGGAATAACGAGAATCATGCATGCTAATATATTATAGATTTTTTAGCTAGTGCTTATCTTAAAGAAAAAATAACAACTAATGACTCTAACAATTCATCACTAATGTTCGCTTTTAAATGGAACAAACCTCTACGGGCTTACGACCGTCTTCTACTGTTATTTCGAAGGCTGGCTTAGTGTGATCACTTTACGTTAACAACGTTCGCAATTAGGTGGTTATCTTTAGCTATAAGGAATCTATTTTGGGTCTAACAGAAACTCATCTAGTTCTTTGTCAAGAGGTCTAGCTCTATAGCAATATTTTACAGTGTACAAGACACTTCCCTCGCTCTCATTAGAGCGCTTCAACAGAAACCGCTCAAAGCTCAATAGAGATTCACTCTAGCATTGCACTTTTTAGCTCTTGCTTAATGACAACCTGCACTGCGATAGATGATCTATGTTTTTCTAGAGTGGACTACTACCTCTCGCTTGATAACTTTTCTGCTGTGTATCGTCATCTTACGAAAATGTAATGATTCTATGGAAGAGATTTTAACGTCTAAGACAAGAAACCTGAAAATAATAAAGGAATAGGTGTTCTACCTTGAATCGTATCCGGTCAGACTGCAGTAGGAGTGCATCTGAACTTCACAGATGGGGGTATTCCAACAACCCCAGCTGCAGTTGTGGCGAGGAGATTCAGACTACCAGCCATATCGTTGGGTCATGTCCGCTGTATGGGTTTCAGGGAGCGATGGGAGATTTACATGAATTGACGACCGAAGCCAGGATATGGCTGAGGGATCTTAACATTTCTTTATAGGCGCCTTATACCATAAGCATATATATATAGGTGTTTTATGATTCTAAACATAGCTAAAACTTGTCTCTTGAGACACATCTGTACTTGGGCACAAAATCAATAGGACTCTTGTCACTCCATACTCACTGCTTATTTGTCATAAAATATTCCGCCTGTCTATATTTCAGAATGGTTACTAAGTTCGAAAGAGAGAAATTGGAAGTTATCATCTTCTCCTTGTTCCGACGTCAGCTACCACTATGGCATAGGACTCTCTGTCCTGGGCTAACCGAAAAAGCTCTTCCAACCGCTGGAGTCCGGTCCATTGCCTGGTATTTTTTCATAATCAGGTGAAGCAATTTGTATTTGGCATTGCGAAGTAGGACATTTTCTTTTCTTTATGCTGGCCAAAAAATCTCTATCTAGTCCAGCTTTTTGCAACACCGTCGAGTTGGACACCATATCAGTATGTAATTATTGTTTGTTTTTTGGACATCATAACCAATTTTTCATCATTTTCAACACAACAAATTCATAACTTATATCTTTAATTATGAATTGCTCAATCTAGGCTACTCATTTATAGTTTATAAGAATGCAAGATAGTGGAATGCTATGAGTAGATGTCTGGATAAATCCATTCTTCTCACACCAGAAGCTTCTTGGTTGCCTTTCTCATCTTACTATACTTTCGAACTAGCATAATATTTTCCATACCTTCATGTTTCTAACTCTATCTCTGAGAGAATTCTCTGCAGTTTTCATTTGTTAAATCAATTTTCTACTCTCACAGGACTTTCTTGATAATATGATGATAAATTGTCATTTTTTCAATACATACCCGAATTTCTCAAATCTGATCCAAAGAAACGAAACACATCAGAAATGTAGAAAACCTTGGTAAAGAAAAGCATGTTCACATCCTCTTCATAATGGTAGAAAATCTTCAACTGTAATGCTTCGTTCTTTTGTGTTTCTTGCAAGGTATCATCAGGTCTATCCGGCTGTATATTGTTTTTCATAGTCTTTGTGTCTGCATCTGGGACCAGATTTGGACCATTCGTTTGCTCCTGACAGCATCCGCTCTTTCACACCATATCTCATAACAGGTCTTGTTTTGTAATGTACGTATACGTATCCATCAGCTTTTAGAAGACGTGTTTTTAGATCGGGTTAACGTACGTACTTTAGTACCGAATGAAGATTGAACATCTCTCTAAACACGATCTTTGTCTGCAGACCTAAGGCTGTTATTTGGAAGCCTCCTCCGTGAGACAAACGGCTTTAAAATAGTTGGCAGAGCGGGTTGGTATTGTTTGAGCCATCCACTCGACGCGAGTTTGTCGACCCGCGAATGTGTGCGGCAAAAAATGCCCTCGAACTCGTGTAGGGAGTTCGCGCGGAAGTAGATACGTACAAGTACTCGTGAAGAGATACAAAAGCAGTTCATACACACATATAAAATTTAATACAAATACCAATAAAGAGTTATTTGATTCGCTCACAATCTTACTGAGTAATAGATGAGCCAAGAAAATCTAGTCCTGAATATGGTCACAAGAATCTAGACATAATTAGAACGTTGTGCACTAAAAAAGCCAATAGGCAATAAAGATGATACATGGATATATTCATATCCTGGCGCCAAATACATGACAGCAGTCGCAGTCTTTAAATTCTCAATAATTTCCAACTTTTTTTCTCTATATTTCATTAATTATTAAATATCTACTTGTTGTATACATGAGATTTGTCGACATGTTGAACATGTCGAGAATTCTCATGATTAGGAGTTTTGGAGACTTAAACATTACCACCTAATGGCGAACGTTGTTAACGTAAAGTGATCACACTAAGCCAGCCTTCGAAATAACAGTAGAAGACGGTCGTAAGCCCGTAGTGGTTTGTTCCATTTAAAAATCGAACATCAGTAATGAATTGTTAGAGTCATTAGTTGCTACATATTCATTGAAGTATTGTATTGAAGTGAAGTAAGGAAATTATATAGAAACGTGAATTTTTGGTCCATCCTGTCTTTCCAAAAGTATAGAGTTACCCACGAATATTGGACATTATATTATATCTACCTATGCCATATAATTATAGGTATGTGCTTCATAGACGATAGACAAATAGTTCAATATTTATAGTATATGATTATATTATTAGATATTTACATTATTTTTTTATTATAATTCTGGAGATGAATAGATACGTTTGGAGGCATACTATGTCCTACAAAAGTCTCAATACGGCTTAAATATGAAAAAAAAAAATGATGATAAAAATTTAGATTTTGACTATCTCTTTAGTTGATTCGAGTCATTCAATTGCAAGCGATTTGCTTGCTTGCTACTTGAGGAACTCACTGTCGGTTGGTTTCAAGATTACAAGTTGACCTGCTGCCTGCGGGCTGAATGCAATGTGGGTCGATAGTACTTCCTGATGTTCCTCAACGGAGCGGAAAAGTTCTATACAAGAATAATTTACAACACAGAGGGGTTGAAGTGTTGTCTACACGTCTAGAATAATAAAGTTTTCTTTAGAGAATGACCGTCCAAGATTATTTTTATACTTAACACCTCGTCTTCGGGTATACTAGTTTGGAATTTACAATAATTAATAATACCATTGGATACTCAAACTGCGTTCCGCTCATTCGAAGCTGAGCTGAGGAATTTGGATATGGTATGGGAGGAGGTCATAAATATTGCGCAAGATCAAGCGCAATGGAGAGCTCTTGTTGCCTCCCTATGCCCCTGAGTGGGGCACAAAGGGAGTTTGGGCTTTGGACTTGGATATGCAATCATGCTTATAGGCTAGGATTTAAGGATCTGGGAAACTTATTTGATAAGCTCTCAACCTCAATACATACTTTGATGATAATAAAAAAAACGAAAAATTATACCTATAATATTTTCGATTTTTCAAAAACCAGCATTTAATGAAGGGGTTGTTATTAAGATTGTTAATTCGGCGTACCTACTTAAGGTCATTAGTTCGTATCCCGAACATTTCCACTTTCTCGACACAACTCTCTGATGGTTACCTATTGAAGAAGATGTTAAAAGTATAGTATTTCAATGAGCTCAGATATATTAAACAAGTAAATAAATTAGGACATGGTGTTAAAGGAGATCATTGAGATTCGGACGCTTCCGTATGGACCAAATAGGGATCAAAAAGATAGAATTGATTGATTCATTGATCACGAGATAGGTTTGAAACGAAGGTAAAATGCATTCGTTAATATCTAATGGGTATGGTTCCTACAATGTTATGTAATAGAAAAGAGTATGAACCTATACTTCAACAGTTTGCAAGAGGCACGGAATTGATTGCAGAATTTTTGTAATCCCTTGGACCGACCTGGTTACAACTACAGAAGTCCTTATTCGAGCAGTGAGAGTGCGAGAACTTCTATTGCAAGTAAAAGTTCGGAATATTTCACACCTGGGATTCCTGGGAAATACCATGGGTTAGAAAGAAGAGTATTGATCGATACACCTGAAACTGAATGAAAAGATCGAGGGTCGTGGATGTCCTGGTTACGGAATGTAAGAGAATAGTCTGTTCCTCCACCCTTTCACTCTCCAGAATCTTCAGTTTCTGTTTGGTGCTATAGAGCATGTGGCCTATTATCCGATCTTATGAAGTTATCTATAGGATGGCCTCTATGATAATGCATTAAAGACCAGACTCTGGTGCCTGGTGTTTATGGCCTATCCATTGGTTCGTAAACTCTTTTAAGGAGTTGCTTGTTTCCACGGCTCTACTCAGTACCTCTTCATTTGTGGTATGATCCGACGAATGGATCTTTAGCCACATTTCAGACTCGCTTTGGCTGATTGTTAATGTTTCACTGCCGTTTAGCAGTATACTCCGCAAAAGAGTCTTGATCAAATCCTTCCTCAACTTGATGTCAATATTGGGGGATTCAAATATTTTTGATCTTTTGTTGCATGTAACTTTTGCCTGCGCTTTCTCTACTATGGAACAATTATTGTTACGAGTAGCCCAGGACAGAGAGAAATTTGCCACAGTTACAGCCGACATTGGGACTTCCTGACATGGTAACACAAGAAGCCGAAAGGCGATGTGTTTAATTAGCGGTGAGGTTTGTTACCCAAAACGTCATTTCAAAAAAAAAGGCAAACGGATGAGTTTGTGTGTGGAAGTTAACAAATTCTGATGATTTGGGTATATTGCAAGATTATCTCAGTGGAAGGATCAAAGAAAGTATGTCTAGATGGAAACAGTGCAAATCCGTTTTCTCTGCCTATCCCTAAAAAAAAACACAGCATGATACTCAACAATCTCAACGGAGCGGCTTTTAAGATCCCTGTTTGGCTGCACGGGTTAGGCCAGACATAATCATTTGGTGTGTTATCTGCAGGAATCGCGGGTGATGGAACCCGTGAACTCTTTGGTATGAAGCGTTCAACCATAGCGAGGCTCCGCAGCGAGGGTCAAGTCTGCTCTATTGTTCTTCACATTACATTACACTCATCATAATTACTT
Organism: Mystacides longicornis; assembly: GCA_963576905.1. Classification (NCBI taxonomy): domain Eukaryota; kingdom Metazoa; phylum Arthropoda; class Insecta; order Trichoptera; family Leptoceridae; genus Mystacides; species Mystacides longicornis. Next base: position 24,105,938 of record OY756436.1, on the reverse strand, counting down.
GAGGTTTTTTTTTGAGCGAAAAAAAAAAAGCTTTAAGACGTTGAGTAGCGAAAACCCGGTCTATCTAATCGTAGTTTTTAACATTTTGATGTGTCTTTTCTATTCTTCTTTGGGTGTCGTCAAAAAAACGAACGCCGGCGTCGTAACCTCTAGATATTTCTTCCTTATATTCTAATTCATTTTTATGTTCTACAGAATATTTCTACCCATTCTTCATATAGCCCCCATCTCCACTGCATCATACTACATTTTTCCACGTGTGTGACCACGCTTTACACAATACCTACATCTTTGACGATAACAGGATTGCGTTTAAGCTTTTTAGTTTGTAGGTAAGTGAGACACTGTTCAGTGTTCCCCCTCAAATAATGTTTAATCCACCTAGGTATTCTGTTATGCCACTCCTGTAGAAAGTTTGACAAGTCTTCATATTTTCGCCATCACACTGTTGGCCATATTTTTCGGTCACTGATATTTTAATACCCTATTTTAGCACGCCTGCCAACCATATTTTCTTCCAAAATGAGTTGTATATAGAAGGGCCAAATGAATTTTTTCGTTACGGAAGATGTGGTTGAAGTATGCAACTATCTCTCCATATTGATAATACCTAATTATACACTCCTACTCACTTTTCTCTGGTAGCTCCATTTTGCTCGTTATGCCTCGATGGAAAAAGTATTTATATTTTTTTTTAAATAAAAACCACTTGATGCGTACATAACCAGGTATGTACGTCCTTTTGTAGCTGTTTTATTGATTTTTGAGCAGTTTACCAATACCAAATAAAAAATTATTTATTGTTTCAGACTGCATTGTTTATCATCTTCCTGATTCGTCCCATAAAAGGACTACCTGGGGACAATCGTAAAAATCCTTCCTCGGGAGACTAAAAGAAACCTTCACTTAAGTTTGAGATGGCTTCAAAATGTCCATTCTCATGCCACCGAATGAATAAATGAATTAACAAATGTTGGGACATTTTAACAAAATGATCTTAATTTAATTAGATATCAATTGTCTCCTCGCGGTGATTCCTTATGTTGATCAGAACAACTTTTTAATAACATCAATAATAATTCAACTCTTATAAAACACTGAAGACAACTTTCTAGATGAGTCCAAAGAAAAACGTTGTAACGCTCAAATATATATTTTATTTACTAACCATAATTTTTCCGTTACACCGTACGGAGGAACAAAGATATGAAAGCCTTTGAAATAACAGTAGAAGACGGTCGTAAGCCCGTAGTGGTTTGTTCAACAATTTTAAAAATCGCACAATATTAATCAATCATCAGTTGTTGATATATCGTAAAGATATGAAAACTGCATCAAGAGGAGAATCGAGGATTTGGAGCTCGGAGAGGACGCTCGGAAACAGAAATATTTTAAAGCTAACATGGAGATATCCAGAGAGAGTCCCAACATCAGAGGATGATAGCCTCCGGCTGTTTATTAGGAACAAGGCACAGGAAGTCAGGTTTGATCTGAGAGATGATGATGTTATAGATATGCATCGAATAGCCAAGGGACAACAAGATAGACCGGGAAATGTGATATTGAGGATGTCTTCAAAGTACAGAAGGGATCAGTTTCTTAGATTGTTGAAGACAAGGCAAAGACCAGTGGTTGAATATGGTACTGAGAGAGTGTTTTATAATTGACAAGTGACGCTTAAAAATAAGATACTATATAGGTTAGCAAGAGATAGGGCCAGGCATTTACATTTCCGCTTTGTTTAGATAAGGAGAGTGTGACATAGAGAAGATGAAATCATCGGAGTGGGTGGCCTCCGTGCTGTAGGAATGTGCGTCTTGTGACTGGTAACTGACTTTTAACATGAATGATCAGACATACACATCAGAACTTGATGATTACTTGGGAGGATTAGGTGGACACCGTGGAGTATCTTGACATCAACCTTTTCAGCCGAACAATAAATCATGAAACATATCCAAAGATTTTAAATGTGAATATCAGTAGCATCAAAAAGAATTTCGAAATGCTTGAAGTGCTACTCCATGAAATAAAAACTGATTTTGATATTATGATGCTGACTAAATGCTAGTTAAATGGGGATGCACTGATGAAAGATATTGCGGATATACAGCATACCAGAGTCATAAGCATTATAACCAGAATGATGGGGTAGTAATTTATATAAAAGACGAACAACTATCTGTGTCGATTGATGAACCAGGTGAGGTTATCGATGAAAATTATTGTTTTGTGGCTAAAATAGACAATAATGTTAAAATCATAGCAATATACCGTCCACCATCGTTCTCGGACCCAAAATCCTTTATCGACTCAATATTGGGTGTCTTCGGGACTGACAGAGATAAAACAATCTTTACTGGGGACATGAATATAGATATATTGAACCACAGTTCCACCTCAACACAACAATGTGATGGCGATGGACTTCAATCTGACATCAACAAGCCAACACGGAATGACTCATGCTTGGATCATATCATCCAGCATCCAGCAGCATCGATCAGCATCCTGTAAGAGGCAGGAAAACAAATCGGGACCGTGAGGTTGACCACCTCACTCCCTTAAACCCGGATCGGTCAGAAAAGGCAAAAAAGGCATTGGTTAAATAGGTGAGTAATAAAAAAAAAAATACTAATTAATTATTATAAAAATCATTATAAAAGTTCGAATTCAATATTCATAGTAAATTCAGGACAAAGTGTATTTAGAAAGCAAGTATTTTATAAATTTGCAGTTAGAATATGCTTGGACGGGTTGGTAAAGTGAGTTAATGCAAGCGTCTGAGAAAAGGTAATAATATTGTATCGGGCCACGCAGGCGGAATCACCAATGTATTGGTGTAATTATAAAAAGTACCTTTCAATCAATACCCGGGAGTAATTCCGGTTATCGCATTATTTAAAACTCTTTTACATCGTGGACTCGTTACTAATTATTTTTATTTTTATTATCCTTCGTGTGTCACAGTGTTTGTCGTTATATCAGACTTTCGTGGAAAATACGAGGTGTTTTGGTATCAAAGGTTAACCAATGAACGATGGATTTGTGGAAACTTATGTGGTTAGCTGATGAGAAAGGGAGGATTGTGAAGGATTAAGTAGTATAAGATAGGAAAGTATGTTAAATTTCAGATTTCACCCCCAAAATTTAAATCTTCGGATGTCATGGATGTGGTTCAATGGACGCTAAATAAAATAGTTGTGTCCTAATGGACGCTAAACAAAATAGTTGGACCGGGCCGGGAACAAAATAATGTCAGGGTGAACGACACCAGATAGAGCAAATATTTTTATACAAATTTGAGCCACTATTGAAATAGATTAAAGTGATCACACTAAGCCAGCTTTCGAAACAGCAATAGAAGATGGTCGTAATCCCGTAGTGAGTGGTTTGTTCCATTTAAAAGCCCGTAGTAGTTCTTTTTTTTTTGTATAAAATTTTCCTTTACAAATCGAACAATAATTTTACATGAAGCTTCAAATTGTTGTTTCAATAATATGTTAAGATCTAGTCCTGAAATAGGACACAAGAATCCATTAATTGCCTTTTATTGATCTATGGGGCTAGTACGAGTTTCATCGAAAGCTTATTGCACGTTAATAAGCGCTTATAAACGTGCAAATAATGTTCTAAAATCAAATGATCGAATCGTTCGATCATTTTTGTATGGAAATTTTTCGAAACTCTTTCGATGATCGTTTCATTGTTCGATCATCGAAAACTTATAATATAATATAACACTTTTCTATACAAAGGTGTCAGTATAGCCGGCGGAACTTATTGCCTGAGGCAATTATTTCCAGTCAACCGGCCCCGTCCAATCTGAGACAGGCCAACCCCGGGTAGAAATTTCAAGTGAAAAAACACAGAAAAACTCTGACCCGACCGGGAATCGAACCCGGGACCCCGGATCTGAAGTCCACGCTAGTACAACTAGGCTACCGAGGTCGGTATACTAGGGCTACTGATCAGGGAGGTTACTCTGCATCAAATCACAGAATCGATCCAATTTCAATCTTAATGACGATGTCATCATCACTTAGATTGTGGTTTCTATGCATTTAAATAGTTCCACGTAGGTCTATTTTAAATTGGGCATTGCTTTACGAAAAAAATGATATTAATTAGGGTTTATACAAGTATTTGTAGTATTAAAAGTAGGTCTACACTGAGATCGGGATTGAGTTTCAAGAGGAACCCACCTGAATGATTTATTTAGGAGTATTAAACATAACATAACATTCTCCCTTTTAAGGCCCCCCACACACCGCAAGCCAGCCCGGAGGAGACCAATCTACAGCAAACCCAATCCGCACAAAGCCGTATTAAATATATTTAATTTAAATGGAAAATCATAATTCAAAGTATTAATTATTTCTATCATGATATCCGATAACGAGGAAGTTTTCGAAGCATAGCTAAGGGATTTGGACATGGTGTGAGAGGAGGTCATTGAAGCCACGTAGGATGGATGACACTGGAGGGCTTATTTTGCCTCCCTATGAACCTAAATGGGTCATAAAGGGAGTATGTTTACGTGTGTGCATATCATGATATCACAATAACCATCCAAATGCTGTTTTTAATCACTTAACCGGTTTCATACCAGTCGATTGGCAGTAATACCGACTCTTACTACTGAGTGCAACATATGCATATGTAGGAATCCTTTCCCACAAGACTCCGGTATACGCGAGTTATGCGATAAATATATAATTTTATGTTATTAAAAATTTACGAATTCACATATCACGTTATATCTATCCACATATCTTTGTATTTATAAAACGTATGCATACACAATAAATGATATTCATACTACTACTTGTCGTATATACGGATACATATTATGTGCATGAGAATGAATGGTATTGAGTTTGGTTCGCGTGGAGACAGCTTAATCAATAATTGTTATTTGCCTATTATTGGCAAAAAAGTATTTGCGAATGCCGGCAATGAGCTATATTTTATAACAATGATTATTTTGTATAAAAATTAATTATATGTAGGTTCCGATTTTTTTTTTTTTTTAAGAAAAATTGAATCTGGGTTCACCTAAAGTGAACACAAACATACTTCCGACACTGTACGTACGATAACAACCAATTATCAGCAACTTTGGAATTGATTCTTTTTTTTTTATAAAAATGAATATGTGCGCATTAAAAGTGAACACAAATACACTCTTTCACAGTAATATATATAGTAAAAGCTTGTGTCATGAAATAGTAAGATGGCCGACACGGATTGAACCCATCACAGGTAATTAGTACACTAGAGCAAAGGTAGACAAGGTATTTAAATACTTTCGAATACTTCTAAAACAATTCTAGAACTTCACGATGTTTAGGTTATAGTGTCGTGCAAAGACTTAAACGTTGGGGTTAAAATCTTGACTCACAACACAAGTGAGTGATGTTAAGATTGAAATTAAACTATCTGAAATTTTACTCGCTATGAGAGTTTTCGCTGTAGCCAAATGTAAAAAGAAAGTATAATGCTAATTTTCTATGTCCTCTCCACGCATGGATAACCGTAGATGATAAACACTACAAACAATTTCGAAGTCGTGAGTCGGGATTTACGGGTTTATAACACACGTTTAAGAGGAAATACTTTGCAGGACGAGATAGTCTTGGCATGAAGATCATTATTCCATAAAAGAGATAACCAGCGATGATATCTACTTAATGCTTGAATGAATATTTTAATTACTTAAGTACAAATTCCATGTCCCCGGCAGGACTCGAAACCGTATTTCTATATAGTATCCAATATAAAAACGGGACTTTCGGAATTAGTGGTTAAAATGCATGTCGAAATAACAAATATAATATGTAGGTACCTAATTATGTAACCTCTTTCATAGAAATTTCGTTTTTTTTGTAAAATGAATCTGTATATTAATTTAATCATTGCTTTTATATGCTGAATTTTTCGACTGAATCCATCATCGTTTCCTACCAGATACGATCGAAGAACCGCTAGTTAAGAGAAAAAGTCAATAAACCAATTAATAAATAGATAAATGTGGTTGGATTGCTTCGGCTATAATCCCGCCATTGTCTCTTTTTTATACACATTTTTATACACTATTTTTTAATATGCATAAATAATAAAATAAATAAAAATAAACAAATAAATAAATTTTATTATCATGCACATAAACTACATTAATTTTCTTTACAAAGGTGTTTGTATAGCCGGCAACTTATTGCCTGAGAATTTTTGTCTAGTAAATCGGTATCGTACCATTCGAGACAGATCAGCCAACAAAGAGTAGAAGTGTAAAACACATCGAGAAATTCTGACCTGACCGGGAATGGAATTGCCGGACACATCTTGCTTGAAATCAGCGCCTAAACCTACTATTAGGCTACCATAGTGGATCGGTTACATAATGTGATTTCATTGATTTCTCCTGAGTTAGGAATACGAGAATTACCCTATAAAGGTGCATTTATATACCAAACGAACAAAGACCCAGAGCTTGAAAATAGAGTATATTATGTTCCTAATCATTGTTGATATGGCAATAATAAGCAGAAAGAACTGTCATCGCCTACTAATAAGTTGTTGTTCCCATGGTGTCCAGTTTCAATTCAACGATTAGGAAAATAAACTATTTTCAAGCTCTGGTCTTTGTTCGTTTGGTATAAAAATGTATACTATAATATTGTTCCGTTCCTTCGCAGCAGAGCTGATTTACTTGTACATACAACGTTTGGGAGGATTTTAATATTGTGGAAGATCAATCGCTTTATAGGGCACTTGCTGTCTCTTTATGCTACTTGATCATTGAGGAAGAATTGTTTGTTGAGTTAATTAGTGAGTTAAAATCAATACATTTGCTCGAGGCATTCTTTCAGTTAAGACTAAGAAAAAAATGCTTTGAAAAAAATGATCCAGCTTTCAAAGAACTCCGACGCCTTGAACAACAAGGATACCGATGACGGTACCTACCTACCTATGTATAAATATAAAATTAATTAAATTTAAATGATAAAAATGAACAATTAAAAAACGCGCCACCAACATACAAGTGCAGAAACATGTTAATACTTTCTACGAGACGCTCCTGTAAGGTTAATGTCCTTTCTTTCCAAGCCCACAACCGTCTCTTCGTCATCTTCCTTTTCTCAACACATAAGGACAAATCGAAAGGAACATACAACAATCTCCAACCAACTGCGATATTTAAACAAACTACAAACGCGTTAATAAATGAAACATTTTTATTAAAACGCAAATTTAATCAGCATTTTTCTGAAATTTAAAGAACGCAGATGTAAAACCAAGTTTTTTATGTAAAAAAACGAAGTGAGTCTGTAAAAAGGTCGACGCGAATCGTACTTTTAATACGATTTTGTTTTGATAGTCGTTTTAACCTTTTTGTAGATGCGACGTTTTAACAAGGCGGCGTGTCCTTGTATTGGTTCATGTTTGAGGTAGCATCTATATCCAAGTGATCCGTCTGAAAGCATCAACCGTGTTGTTTGGAGGTTAGTCCACGGCCATCAGGCGTCTAGCATGGTCGTGATCTTGTATGATCTGGTGGGCCGTTGGATAGTAGTATTGCAAAGCAAAAATTTTAAACTGAAAAAAAAAAGTTTATTTAATCATTATTACAATGCGAACAATTTTGAAACAAACAAGTTTTGCTTTAAAAACAAAAGTTTATTTGATATTGTTTTAGATTTTTGTGTCACACTTGAAAGTGTCATCGTATTGAAAGTTTCGACGAAAAAATATTGTAAGTATTTTTTTTTCTTTTACTTGTTTGAATCTTGCAAGATTCGTTTTGTGTTTATTTTGCTGTTTAAATCGGACTGAATTGCATGTTTTTTTTTTTGGAGTCTTGACAACTTTTATTTTCAGGTAGAATCCGTCTCCTGTACGGACGACGTGTAGCGCATTTTAATAATGCATTTTTAAGTTTGAATATTCGACACACGTTCGAAAACCGCACCTGACATTATAATTTTTAACCAATCCAGGATTTTAATAAAGTAAAAAAAAAACATTAATTCTTAGTAATATAAAAAAAAAAACTCAATTGCATTGATTTGGTGCGAGATTTAAATTCAAACTGTAAACACGTGTTCGATTTTTCAAATTCAGTACAAAAAAAACTGTTTCTATTTTGAATTTCGAATGAAAAAAGTCTGTCAAATTTTATGTTTGTATCTATCAATCTTTTATTATGGTGTAAAATTTAAATGGTTCTATTTTTAAAAGCCGGCATAAAAATGGCGGCAAAACTATTATTACATAACAATTTATCAATTGACTTAGTTTTATTATTTATGTAGCGTGTTTTATCTATGAGATGTCAAATTTTTATTTCCCACCTGTATTATGATATCTAGCATGTGTTTAAATCTATGGAAAAATATTTGAAATTAATAATTTCGTTCCAACTCGATTCAAACTCGATCTGAAATGGAAACATAAAAGAAACTTAAAAAGGCACGTTGTCGGCATCGTTCGTTTTTCCTCTTCTCTTTTTTAACGAAGGATTTAACTTGTACATGTAAGTACTCGCATAAAGTTGAATGTTCCTCTTACCTGAGCCGTGTAAACTTAAATACTATGTACTTGACTTTAGTTGCTTAGCAACCGCGTCGGGTTGGTCAAGTTGATTGACCACGAAGAGTCTTGAAGATGGAGAGGGAGTGAGACACAGTGTGTGCCCGGTCCTCTCTGGAGGCTCTGGGACTGCATTCTTTTGTTTTTACCGTCAAATACCTGGGAGTACTCGATGTCGAACAAAAGAATTTCAATACCAATCTCGGCATTTGAATTTTAAAATAAGAATAATAAAGCTTCGACTATAGGTACAGGTGTTCCAAATTTAAATCACAATTCAAAATGAAACAATTTTCTTATTCGCTCTCCCGTATCATACAAATGTGAGAACACAAAAAGAACAATCTTTAAAAATCTTTTCGAAAAAAAAACTCTCTTGTGTTCCATTTTCAAATATCGCGTGTTCGCGTCAACAAGCACTCAACTTACCAAGTCATTGTCACTCACTGTGTAATCTCGTTGATTCACCTGCTCTGTTGCAAAGGAACGGTTCGCACCGTATTAAGGATCTACCGCGAATTTTTAACCAACAAACTTCTATGAAACAACTTTATAATAATTATTTAGTTCGCATTTTAAATTCAAATAATTGAATTTGGAATAACATAAGTGTGTTCCAATTTCAAACAATTGTCATTTTATTCGCATTTGCTTCAACTTAAGCGTATATACCTACCGACATTTTGGTTAGATATAAACGTGAATAAAGCAGGTTAGAAAAACGGCTTTTTAAGATTTTGGGGATCGGTGATGGTTTCGTATCGAACTGGTCAGCTTACCTGAAGCAGGATGCACCTTTTGGATGCTATAAAAATAATAATAAAAAGAAAAAAAAACATATAATTTTAATAGATGCACTTTGGGGAAGGTTCGATCAAAAAACCAACCACTAAACCCATGACACGAGAATCCAAATAACCCGCATCGAACCGATTTTAAATTCAACCGATAAGGATAAATTACTTAAAAAAAACTTGCGCAAGTTTGCCATGATGATCAATGATCTATGAGCTGCCCGATTTTGAGACTTGAAACAAAATCCTCGATTTTGGACTAAAACATAAAGTCGAAGATATTGAATCTTGGAGTATCGGGTATGAGAAGGGTTATGGAAGATTTGACAAGAAGCATGGGTTTACTTGGTGGCTTGGTGCCCAGTTACTTGGTGTACATTTTTTGACTAAATCTGGCTACTTTAAGCTTCTTCGTTTGAATGTTTCTCATATTACCTACTCTTAAAAAGAGAACAGCAATTTGACGCTATCATTTTAATCAAAGTTTAATGAATGGTTCGATTTCAGAGGTATCTTTTTTTACAAAATTGAGCCACTATGGTCTTAAGACCGTCTTCTACTGCTGTTTCAAAAGATAGATTAGTGTGATCACTTAACGTTAACAACGTTCTCCATTAAAATGCTCAAATTCGTCGAAAATACATGAAATTATGAGAATTTTCATTGCGCTCAATATGTCAAAGACATTCTTAATGAAGTATAATAATATGTTGGGATACCATACAGAAAATCCTCATGATTTCTTGTCAGCAATTCATCCCTCTCGTTGGCTACCACATTTCGTGATAACACACGAGATACGAAATAAACTGAATTTTTGATCCGGTTTGACTCACGGCCTCAAAATCACAAAGTCGTCGACTATAGGTACACTTTGGGTCGAGCTGATAAAGGCACATTTTGATTTTTGAATATTTTTATTTGTTCGGTCCGAGGAAGGTCTTTCGGGACCCGGGTAGGTACCATGCCGTAAAAAAAAACAGTCTGGTCCTTCGTTGTTTGAAAACCACTTATCTTTAACCCTTTGTTGGGTCCAAATATTTTATTTTTATAAAAGTCACTCTTTTATACTGAGTCATCTTTAACCCTTCGTCGGCCCACGCATTCGGTACATTTTTTATTACAATAGTACACCTCACAATGATATAATATTCTAATAAATTAAATTTTATTACTATGCTACTGTAATTTAACGTTTAAAAAAATAAAAAACCTGTTTTATTTTCGACCATAATAATATGTTGAGTACTCGTTCGTTTGATATCAATAATATCGAAAGGAAATTTAATTTTTAATGTATCCGATTTTACATTTTTTCGTTTCTTATAAGAATAAGGAGTCAAAAAAATGATGCAGGTATAATTTTGAATCATCCTAACAACTTGTGTTGTTATCCTTATTTACGATTTTATAAAATCAACCTTTTTCGGTCCCATCAGACTCTTTAGTGCTAATTTTGATGGCTTTGATAACACTTTGCCAAAGACCAAATCTTACAAACCAGGTAAAAATTGAAGGAAGCATCTTATTAATAACATAATAAAGCTATCTTTATTTGTGTTTAAAAAGCAACCTTTTTTCATCTCCGTATCTCCATCAGACGGTTTAGAGCATATTTCCATGGCTTTGATAACAATAATTGAACCAAAGAACGGATCTTATAAACCATCAGGTATAAATAATAACATCAAACCCAAAATCATAAAATAATGTTAAAATTCCTCGTTCATATCTGAAATGTTCACGAATTGACTGAATAAATAAGAAATGAGACGGGTACATTATGATATGCCAATACAAGTACCTACTTCATTAGTTAATTTACCACGAACAACCGGATATTTCGCCCTCCCTAAAACCATAGGGGCTTCCTAGTAATGCGACACCAAATTTAGGGGCACTGATTTCTTTGGGATGTGCACTTGAATGCACAAAAATATACTTAGGCATGCACATTTGTACAGGAGTATCATTATTCGTCACTAATCAGGATAGCTTTAAATCAGTTTTAAATCCCAGATTTTCGCAGTACTGTATTAAACAAAACATGTTGGCTCTTTCATAGGTCCCTGTGGTACGCCTATCATCAAGAACCTTCATTCCCTTTTTGTTAGTTTTTAAGTCTACTGGTTTGATGGGTGTCCTCGTAATTAAAATATTCTTGGAAGTTTTAAAGTTTTTTTGTCTTTACCTGGTCATATTTAGGTTTTAGTGTTGTTTTGGAGTACTGTTTGCTTATATGGTTTAAAAGATAATTTCTAATATTTTTCGCAACCTTTGTATCTTTCATCGAGTCATCTGCCTTTATTTTATTCAAATTTATCCAAAAATCCATTTTAAAGTCCAAATATTGCCGGTTATGACTAAATGAACTTAAATATTTAGCATGGTAACCCAAGAATAGCTCGGCGTTTCTTTGTTTACCTGTGACCGTTATCGCCGTAACCCGATACCACCGCAGTATCACCTTCATAATATGGAATGAATACGATATTACGTACTGTGAGTGTCTGCTTATATCATTATCGCCAATAAGAATACGCTTCACCTATGTTATGCGGTACCTACTTATTTTAAAATGTGAACACCTCGATTGATATTGCTTATTTGTACGGGTTTAATCAGTTTTGAATTCTCTTTACCGAACTTTGACATGGGGTCAATGGAGGTCTTCCAATCTGGACTTGGAAATATCATTCACATGCTTCAGATCTTCTAGATCTACATCAACTACACGCTTAGGTTTTTCATACTTTTCTAATGGTCTTTATTTTCAATTTTGTATTATCTAAGACGATATGAATTTAGTATTGATCAAAAAGTATCTTTTGCTTTTTGGCATGGTTTTTCCATTTTTGCGATCAGAATCTTTGCCGTCTCTTCTTTCTGCACTTCCAGGAGTTATTATAAATGTGTGTTCATTGTTAAGCGTGTTGGTTGCGAACCTTGTTTTTCAAGAAATAGCGTGTTTTCATCCTGAAATTTTAGCACTACGTTTTGAAGGGTTTCAGACAGACTTCTTGCAAAACCAACATTAGAGAAACATGCTTCTTTGAAATCGCCTTCTTTGACAAAAAATCATCACGCACGAATACAGTATTTCGAAAAATGGGTATAATTAAGAAATTATAATAATATAATATTATCTACGATCAATTACTGTAGAAGGATGCATCGACGGTTGTCCACATAAAATTAACTTACAAATGTCACTGGAATGAAAATGTCAAATTTATCGACCTTTACCATCAAACATTTATGTTGTATTTTTTTACCTCTTACGATCACCTGTTAGGAGTTTTAATGAGTTATTATCGTGTCAGTATAAATTAAGGTTTAAATAGTTATACAGGAAGACGTTACTCGTGTTAGGTTCTGTTCACTCGAAAGGTTAGTGAGTATTATATTTGTGTCCCCTAAAACATTTTTTATTAGTTTTATACCAGCAGATAATCTTATACCATCAAAAAGCAAATGTTTATAGAAATAAATTGCAGTTGATTCTGTGGTAACTGTTCATTTTCTTACAAAATTAGGTATATCATGTGCCATCAATATTGGCTTAAATCTGACATATATCGTTCCATTTAAATCATGATTTTCTATTAGTAAGATATTATATTTAGGACAAACTACATATTTTTCGAGTAGTTTTGTAATACTTTTATGTTTTATGTACTTAGATTGTTAAGAATGCTTCACCAGAAATATTAAAACTCAAAACACAATATCTATTCCTATAAAACGAGAAAGATTCACTTTAAAAAAATAGAATAGCTCAAAATCGAAAAACAGCAAACGTCAGTTCCAAAACCAAACAATTATTGGTATATATCAAGGGTCAAAACTTGCCCAATATAACCTAAAAGAGCTGGTTGGGATATTATTGTGTTTGACTGCCAAATAGACCTAAAAATGCACACATGAACGAAACAAACATCATCAGGTGCCTTTTGTTGATACCTGACTTTACAAACAGGTGTTTCGACAAACCGACGACAGACCGTCCTCAGACTTTGGCATATTCTAAAAAAAGTTATAATTCACTCTCATTTGTTTTTTTTAACACACGTGTTTATATCCATATATAAAAAGGGATACTGTTAGCTGTGTGCATTTGAATTTTGTGTGGATGAATAATCTTCTTGTATATTCTGTCTGCAATTTTTGACTGCAGTTCTTCAAAGATGCACACAATTTGACTTTTACAGGCATTTTGTTGTACCTAATATCTTTCTGAGTTGAGAAGAATGAGGCAGGTCTTTTGTTTGGTCAGTTTCAAAATGCGGACATTCTTTAAAGAACGTTTAGATGCTTTTGTTCTTCTTCTTCTTGAAATGTCCAATTAGGTCCCGAAAAGTTGGTTGATACAATGAAATCCAGTCCATACTCTTCTATTGTGGACCCAGGACACCTGATCAGGTTTTGGTTCTTCAAAATCTAACCAGTATGAATTTCAGACGGTTCGGAGGCTGATTGCTTCAAGTTTACAACATTCTTAGAATCGAGATTGTGAACCCTAGTTCAAAAGTTATATTTATTATGCTTTAAAAACTGATCTATTAATCCGATGAATTAATGTTGAATTTTTAGCAGGTAGACATGTTTTTTTATACTATACCTAAACAAGACATTGGATACCAACAATAAAACCGTTATTTAAAAAAAAGCTGGCAAATTTCTTACCTGAATTTGATAAATTGACCTGCTATAACAGTGCTAGGCTAGGATATCCCGACAATTTTTTGATCAATAACTGTTTTGTATTATGTCTGGGATCAGATTCCGAGAATTGAGTAGATGTTTTGATAACTTTTTTGCGTGTTCTGATACTAACCTTGCGTGAACCAGTTTCAAGGCATTGTTGACTCATCATTTTCGAATTCGAAATCCGTTATATTTTCCGGGAAAATATATTGAATAATTATTATTATACAAATAAGACATCAATGTTATACTTTTGCGGTACCTACTTGTTTAAAGTCCATATTTTCTTAGTGACGGGTACTTACCTACTTCGAGCTAATTTTTTCAACTAAAAGTATATAAAAATGGAGCCCTATTATTTTTCATTAGGAATCGCATCATACGTGAACGGCTGAACCAGCTTCGCTAATTCTTTTTTTGTTGTGTTTGCTCTTGCCATGATAAAGTTCTTTTAAGAAAATAGGTAACGTTTTTTATGTTTTTTTTTATATACCTATTTAAACTTTTCTATTTTTGAGTTTAAATTGGCGTTTGACATCTGTCAAATGTTGTAAGATGATGCGATTGTCAGAATGTGTCTTGTAAACATGGTTTTAATCAGTTGTCGGTAGGAAAATTTAATATATAGGTTAAAATGGTTATTAATTTATCGTTATACTAATTTAATTCAATATTAATCGTAATGACGGGGAAACGACTGTCAGTACCTAAAGCTAAATAGAGTATATTATATTTGCCTCCATCAACTAAGGGTGTGACAAATGAGCCAAAGATTGGAACAAAAAAATATAACGCATAAATTAAAATGTAAAAATCAATCAAAATGAACATATTCATAAACAAAATAAGGCATTTGGCCAAAACGCGAATAGGTATTTAAAATACTTAGCAGCTCTTAAAATTATCAATGTAGGTACCTACCTATTGACACGTTCAACAACGCAAAGGTCAACGGTTTAGGGGAATTTGATCGCTTATTTGTTCGATTTGTTTATAATCAAAGTTCGTATTTGGCGTGCGGAAAATATGAACGCCGAACGAACAGATTATTATTCAAATTTCGAATATGATATTTTGACAGCTTTTAAAAATGACAGGAGAATGTCAATTCGAATGCAAATACTTGTCGTTTTGCCATAGACATAATTTTCCCGACGTTTGACCCTTTATAAACAGGATATTTTTGTGTTATAAATTCGAAAATCTTTATAATAATTATTTTTTATGCTTTTTAATATAATGTATTTTGATAATTATGTATTTTGTCTGAGAATTTACATAATTAAAAGTTATATAGCAATGGAAATGATGTGTTAATTGGGCAATTTTTATGAGTGGAATCCTAAATATGCCGTTCGTACGCGAATATCATTTTGAAAACAAATTAATTCCCGCTGTGAAATTGAAAAAGCGAAAAATTTTATGACCTTAAGCTTAAAAAAATCAGGCTTTGGTGTTATTATTAGCTACAAGTAAGCGGCTAAAATTCTACATGCCATTGTGTTAAATTATCCTATGTGTAATTTGTTAAGTTCGTGTTAACACAATATTCATTGTCATAAATAAGCTTTTTTTTTTTCATTTTATGCGTGCAGTTGTACATACAAGCTTTGCCGTTTTTTCCTCTTTTAAACGGGTTAAATTTATTCATAAAAAATACAGTTACTTAAAAGAGGATTTCTAAAAATAAACAATATAAAAAAAATGTTTATTTACTCGTGATATAAACAAAATGAAGCTATGTTTTATTCGCTTTTTATCTCGGCTATAAAAGAAAAACCATAAATAATTTTGTCTATGGACAACATTGAAACTCTAATAATATATTATCTATGGAGAATTTCTTTAGTCTATGCTGGGAACTGGAATCTCTAAATGTACCCACACAATATTATAATATAATGGACTCTTTAAATTATATACCTTTATTATTCTTATAGTTTTTTCTATTTATATAAACACTTGTGTATCTTTTACGGTACCTACCTATACTTTATTATATTATTGTAACGTTGAGTCCTTATATGGACATGAGAGCGATAGAGGATACGATAGATGTAATGAGGTTCAACAATCTTTAGTCAAGCGATCGCATCGCTCTTCTATACACTACAATGTAACCTCTATATTTGTACAGTCAAATTTCGGAAATTTTAACAATATTATGACTAATCTCTAAGATAAAAGAAAGTCGGGTTAGTACAAACACGTGTAACTCGAGTTCAGCTGAACAGATTCTTCCGATGTTTGATTCATTGGATTCTTCTCCGCTCCGGATAACAGAATAACTATTAAAAAGTTGAAAAATGCATAAGAAATTAATAATATAATATATAACATTAAAGTAAGTATGGAACGAATTTCCCGCGACGCCACCGCCATCCATGAAAAATTCTATAACAACAAAATTATTGTTTACCTGACAACCAAAGACATTAAAAATATTGGTAAGCAAATGAATTTTTATGGAATTTTTTTCGAGCTTTCAGAATTAATTTTTTTAACATTCAAACATATTTTAAACGTGTTTTTGTATAAATTAGAAATTTGAAATCAATATTCATAGTAAGGACTACATCAGGACAACGTCTGTCGGGAAAGCTAGTAGTAATATAGAAACAAATTTTTCATATTCAAATTCATAACTTTTCGTAAGATTTAGTTCACCTAAGAAATGCCTCAAAACTTCTGTACAATTGGTTGCCACCTTTCCAGATTCTACCCTTTACCTTAAGCTGAGCAGTTCGTAACCATGTCATCTAAACATGTTACTTTGTTCGCTTTGAATTCCTCTTCTAGAATCTAGAAGGATCATTGTATACTTTTTTGGGAGTTCTACGTCCTTCATTAGGTTTACGTGTCCTAGCTTCAGCAGCCTTTTAATTCTTCTTCTTGATCAAGGCCTTGTCTTGTTGCATGTACTTAATTCAAGAGGCGGGGCAAGCGTCCTGCAAGGTCGACTCCCACCAGCTGTCCCTGCACCTCTTTGGTTGTCTGCCTGGGAGCCTTCTTCCATGGGGTTGACCGTGCATTGCTATATGAGGGAGTCTGGATGCATCCATTTTCCTCACATGTGCATACCAGAACCTTCTTCGCTGCCCTTCCCCATCTCACTATGTCCTCAACCTGGCGTATTTCCCTTACCCTCGTATTCTTAACTCTATCTCTGAGGGTCTTCCTGTCTATGATCCTGAGAGTTATCATTTCTGAAACTCTCAGCGCATTTTTGGTCGAAGCCTTTTAATTGATGACCCTATAATTGCTGCTAAAGATCATAGAGATTAATCTTGTATTTTGCCGTATTTGTTTGCCACCCTTCAAAAGTTCTATTAACTTGTGAAGCCCTCTCTGCTAAATTAGAAAGAACGGTTGCATAAATCTTCAAGGAATGTGTTAAGAAGAATGCCGAATACAGTTGGTCAACTCTAATTAAATGAGTTCTTTTCTTTCCATACACAGATGAGTAATTTGGATGAAGTATGAGAGGAAAATTTATTAAACTTTTGAAGACTCTCTGTTTCATCCTGCGTGAGGTTTAATGGGTAGAATTGATTGACGAATATTGTGGATTCATTTCTTTTTCGTTTATAATGAGCAAACTATTCACATCTCGTGAGCTAGAAACACCTACGTTTAGTTTAGGTCTATCCAACTTTCATATTATTTATATATTTTGGGGGTTTCAATTGATTTATGTATACAGATTTTAAAACTACTGTTTTTTTTTCATTGTTTCAGATTAGCTATCAGAAAATGCAATTTTTACTGACATAAGAATCAAGAAATTTACACGGTGAGTTTTATTCTGATTCATAGAGAAATTTTACCTTTTTTTTTAGTACAATTTGTGCTCATACAGTTTAAAATCTTTGCAACCAAGTCATGTTGGTGTCGTAAAAGAGAATAATACAGTATTTGACACTTGAGTTCAAACGTAATTCTTTCAGAAAGTCTGCGATCTAACCACTAAGCTACCAATAAACCATTTTGTTAGACAGCTAGGTCATACCTCGTTGTAGTCAAATATACAAAACAAAACAAAAAACATTTCGTAAGAATAAAAAATCTTTTCGGGAAATTAAAGATTATAATAAAAACTACTAGAAAATCGAATTAGGATTCTTTACCGGCCTCTAATAAACCTAAAATCACTCATTAATTTATTAAAATCCTTTCAGATTTGAAGACAATAATAATATGTGCATATTATGTAGGATAAAGACTAAATTGAATCTTTGATCTGCTAATCTTTCATACGTATAGGAAAACTTCCATGATGATATTGTAAAGCAACTACCGGCATACACACGCATATTACAAGTATGATAAATATTATTTAATTTGGTGTTAAAATGTTTCAGAGAAAATACCAATTTACGGACAAACTTAATTGTATTTGAATGATGTTTCATCAGTACGTACATTTTGTATGAATGATTTTCAAGGAATTTGTTATGTAGAACATTGGTTGTATCCAGAATTTCAACATATTATTATTATGAAGATTTGATCTGTAATGTATAGTTCTAAAGATACACAAAACAAAACAAAAATCTTTTGTCATATTATTTTGTAACGTACGGAGTTAGTCATCATAAGTGTGGATAATTCGAGACGAATTGTCCACGGGTCAACGAACAAACTATACAGTGTAAGACTTTTTATCAGGTAGACAAATATTTTATCTCTATTTAACATCAATAAAGATAAAAAAAGAAACAAAACTAAATCGTGCCCAGATCGTATAGTAAATTACCGATGAGATGGCGAGATTTTTTTTCGACTTGTACTATTATTCCTTGGGCGAACTAGGTATTATTTTTTTGGTTATATGGACGGGCGTACCTACGTACTTGATCGAGGCAAGAGTTCGTTGATCCTTCACATCGGGGGCCGGTTCTAGATGATGATTTCTGACAGCATCCATAAAAAATCAAGAGCGCCTTTAAATACCTACCCATAGACACTCGAATACGTACAATAGCAATAGATCGACATTCTTATTATTATTATCAACGTTGTCTATTGCTTTTTTTTTTTTAACTTTCTTGATTTATTGTCTATGAAATTAATTTATTATTAAGCATAATAGACAGCGATGCATGAATAATAGTGACAATAAAGTTTGAGGTTATTTATATTATGCTGATGTGAACTGAAAAACAAATATAGTCATTTTCTTTTTTTTTTTACTATGGTAATAACGTTTTTTTACATATCATGCTGTATTACTTGTGGAGTATAAAGAGAAAATACATTTCCATTTCTTTCAACGCAGGAATACACGGTACTTCTTCGCTTCTTAAAGCAATATACCTACTATTAATTAACATCTGAACGAATTCTTAAAAAATAATTTAAAATGTTCCCATCCATGTCATTCATGGTCGACCAAGTCTCGTTTTAAACTTTTTTAGACTATTCAATTTCGTTCTTCATTCTTTCAATATGCTTAAACCATCTCAAATTGTCATTACATCTTTTCCTAAGGTTTCACATAAAACAAATCTCTGTGCTATCGATTTTTCTGAATTTTAACCAAAATACTTTAGATATTATTTTCAATCGACATCCAAATAATAGAAGAAGAAATAATTATTGTGACATCTTGACAATAATAATATTATACTTAATAGTTGTAATAAAAATAAATAATATTACATCTCACAAGATAAAATAAAAAATAACTGTAATCTTTTTTTATTTTATATTTTTTCATCGTGCTTCACATCAGCTGTTTTCTATGTCCATCTTGCATTATTGACATGTCTATCATTAATCATTTTCTATGAACTGTGTTTGAAATTTCGTATTTGGAACTTCAACTTGAATTAGATAAAATCAGTGATATTATTATAATGTGATACCTCTATTGGTAGAAAGTTGTACTTATTGTTATTTTGACAGTAACGTTTAGTGATCATTATTATAATAATAATTGTAGGTTAAAAAAATATGGTCGATTATACCGAGTAAATGTCTTAACTCGGTATAATCGACTAACAGTCTAATAATAAAGAAATGAAAAATATTTACCTACTGAATTTTTTTAATCGGTGTTTTTCATATTTAAAAACATTTCGCGCGAGTGTTTCAACAGAAAAACTATGTAACGGATGGACTAACCAATCATTATATAGATTTAAAGACTGTCTTTGTAAACATACAAGTGATTATTTTTTTATATTATTATTTTCCTTGTTTCATAAGACAAATGATATTTAATTACCTACAAAATTAATTATGTAATTTATTCAAAATTAGTATTTTTTTCGTTCTATACAACGATCCGATATGCACCCACTCAACACTTTATAATGTTCTATTTGTGGGCGTATTTTTTTTTTAATACAAAAGTGACAAATCTGTCATTAATTTTAATTCGAAACGTTTTGACTTTTTTGGGAAAACATAGGTACGTAAAAACCGATCATACTAGGTATCTTAATTGTTATCCCTTCTAGGAATACATTAAGACCTAGTAGGTGCTTTAAAATTATCTATACTAATATATATAGAGAGGAAAGATTTGATTGTTTGCATTGAATAGGCTCCGAAAGTACTGAACCGATTTGAAAAATTATTTCACTTATGGGAAGCTACACTATCTCTGGGTAATATAGGCTATATAGATTTTTCAAAAAAAAATTGTGAACCTTATTGAAACTCCAATAATGTAACCCAAGGTGTAAAAAAAATACCTAAAATATTATTTACATCACGTGCGCTGTGAAAACTATTGATGATAGAATAAAATAATGTACTACGACTTTGTAGAAGACATCATTATTTACAAAAAATGTCGCGACAGCATACGTCTAACTATTATAATTATCCCACAACAAGTGTTCTTGTGTTAAAAAAAAAAATTGAAATGCGGCAGAGATATAGGCGTCACTGGGGTACGAGCCGGATGGGAGGGGACCATTAGAATGACTATTATTCCAGATTATAACATAGCCTATAGAATATTTTGATAAAATTAGGGATTCATACAGATCATAAGAAAAGTGAATTTTTATTTTATTAAATACCTATCTACCCGTGCGAAGCTGGTACCGCTAGTATCAAATAAAGAGATCTTTAAAAGAATAGCTATAATTTACCTATAGAGAGTTTTGTATAGTAGTCTATGAGACCAACGCAAAATTATAGTTGTGCCTTTTTGAACCCACAGTTGAAAAATGAATGAAATTAATATCACGTGCATTGTTCTCGTCAATTTTGGCGTTGAATATAACCAGAATAAAAAATGACGGATCCACAATCGTTTTAGATAATTTGCGGAATAAACTAGTTTGAAGTTTAGTAAAATAAACAAAAACCCGCTATTAAGAAATTTATTACTAAAATTTGTAATTTATTAATTTGTAGAAATTGTTTTATTATTTTGATGCGTGAAATTGCATTGACCAAACAATTTTATTTTTATTTCGTTCCATATTCAAATATTTCACTTGCACAACGATTTCTTTTGTCAAAGTGAACACAAATACACTCTTTCACAGTAAGCTACTTAAAGCTGGTGTCGTGAAAGAGGAAGATGGTCGGCATCTGGGATCGAACCCACGACCTCCGATACGAGACAGTACGAAAGCCGGCGTTGTAACCGCTAGTCTACCAACCACTTTTGATAAGTTTAATGACCGAAAACGGTTATTCTCTTACGAATTACAAATAAACATGGAAATTGATAAATATAGGTACGTGGAAAAAAATTTGGTTGAACTTATTTCATAAATTTTCACCACATTTCATGTCTATCAATTTCAGCTACATTTATTATTTTGTGGTGAAAATTTAAACGGATTGCTAAATATGTCTAATAGAGGTTTATTTATTTTGGAATATTTGTATTTTTAAAATAAAATATATCAAGTTTGTAATTTATTGGAGAACCGCAGAGGTAGTGACTGCTGCTTTATGGTGGCTTTCAGGTGAAATTAATTAAAAAAAAGTGCCTTAATAAAAGATGAAGAAAATCTTTCCAAATATGTATTATTCCCAATATTCTTTAATTAAGTGTTGATATAACTAAATGTAAAAATAATTAAATAATAACACTCTTCTATACATAGGTTCTATTAAAGCCGGCGGAACGTAATGCTTGAAGCATTCTCTATCTCTCTTGTTGCCTCCCTATGCCCCTAAGGCATTAAAGGAGTTTGGATTTGGATACATAGGTGTCAGTATAGCCGGCGATACTTTATGCTTGAAGCATTCTCTACCAGTCAACCGGTCCCGTCCAATCTGAGACAGTATTCCAACCCCGAGTAGAAATTTCAAGTACAAAACACATTGAATTGAACCCGGGACCTCTTGATCGGAAGTCGGAACCTTTGCCACTAGGCTACTGGTGATGGTATATCTACTGTCACTTCATTAGTTTTTCCTCATTTTCTCTATCTAGGAAGTCCTTAAAAAGGCGGATTATAATATTATTTGATAAAAAAACAAAATCCACCTGATGTGGCCGGCTCGTCACAGTCCCACCTGTTCCCGTGCATTCAAATGTGACTGCTCCCGCGGTTAGGGGGGGTCACACGCCGTTGCATCCCACTGCACTTTATTTAAAGCCCTGAACTAATGCCTCTCTCTCTCTCTTCCAGTGTACTTATGTGAATTCTCACCACGAATATATTTCTCAGAAAAGTAACAAGCTAGACGCTATTAATTACATTCTGTATTGTTATTAACAACATTATAAAACTGTAAGTACTTATATTTGTGGTATCGTCAACCTTTGATTCACGAATCTTTTTGATACACAAAAAATAATATGACACAAAGATTTTAACCACAGTTTGTTCCACTAAAAAAATGAGGCACGTTATAGTTTAAAACAACACTTTTATTAACATTGATTGACAGTTTTTCTCACTTTTTCATATTTTTATTATCTGCAATTTTTCCTCTTATCTGAATACATGTTATTATGTATGAACCGCATACACTAATTATTATTAATATAATAATTAAATGATAAAAGTGATATTTTCTTTCCCAAAGTAGTCTAGAATTATTTTCATTTCATACTTCTTTATGATCAATTTTCTTTTTAACACCTATGTTTACTAGTTAAGAAAAATATTTTAATATTCCAATAATAATTATAAAAATTAATTAGGTAGGTATAAGTAATATTTATTGTTTTATGTACGCACTTTTTATTTAAAGTTTATCAATGATTTTTGAACTTGTTTTTTGGAACTCGAAGTGAACACAAATACACTTTTGACATCTTTCACACTAAGTAAAGGCTTGTGTCGTGAAAGTGGAAATGGTCAGCACCGCCGGGACTCGAACCCACGACCTCGAATACGCTGTACGTACAAAAGTCGCTGATTGATACCACTATACTACCAAACACCTTTACTTAAAGAGTAAACTAAAAAGCGGCGTTCAGCAATAATTGTAGTAATCGGCTTAATTTTTTTTTTCACATTTTACGCATCATTCATATTTCAATTTGTGTTGATGGCATTTACATAAAATTTAACTATCTAGTTAAAGAATTATCTAACAACTAATGACTCTAAAAATTCATTAATGATGTTCGATTTTTGAATGGAACAAACCAACCGTTCGCCATTAGGTGGTAATGTTTGAGTCTCCGAAACTCCTAATCCTGAGAATTCTCGACATGTTCAACATGTCGACATGTTCACTCGACATGTTCAACGTGTGAAAAATCTCATGTATGCAATAAATAGATATTTAATAATAATCAATGAAATATAGAGATAACCTTTGTAAATTATTGAGAACAAGAGAGCAACCAAATTTAAAGACTGCGACTGCTGTCATGTATTTGGCGCCAGGATATGACTATATCCATTTTTGTGAATGTCTCATATTTATTGCCTTTTGGCTTTTTTGGTACACAACGCTCTAATTATGTCTAGATTCTTGTGACCTTTTTCAGGACTAGATCTTAAAGAATTATCTTTAAGATCTAGTCCTGAAAAAGCGTCACAAGAATCTAGACATAATTATCTAGTTAAATCTTATTTTTTCAACTGAGTTAACTCCTGCCAAACGTTTTCGACCCCTGAAAGATATTCGACTTGAGAGAGTGCTTCTCCATTCACGACGTAGCTGACCCACACAGTGTTAATGATAAAGGTATAATGTAGGTTATGGAAGACGAACACGGGTTCCTGTGTTCGACTCCCGACCTGTCCAGATGGAGGCACTTGATAACGTTAACTAATTGCTATGCATATTATTGTAATTTTATTCAATTTCATGTAGGTAGGAACCCTAAAAATAGTCATGGGTGTACAAGCGGATAACCGGCTATGTTACTACGATTGTTTGACACAATCGATGCAATAACCACAATATTAATAATTAATGATATAACTTTTTTATGGGAATGACAAATCCGTGTTTTTGTATTAAAAGTCTAAATTAATAATGCAATCAACGTGGTTAAAAACCATTTTAGTATTATTATCTTTCAAATAATACTGTCAAATTTGAATATAGGTAGAAACATTTTTTTGTATTTTATACCTATACTTACTAGCTTTCCCGACAGAAGTTGTCCTGTGGACGCTTTGGTCCTAACCAGAGGCGGCCCGTTCATTGTGCACTACGCCTCCAGAAACAAAAATAAACTAATTAAATAATAACATTAAAATATTCATTCTATAAAACGTCCATATTTCATTAATATTCAAAGCTCAGACGGCATCAACGCGATGATGCGCGCAATTTGTTTGGCTTTGTATGAAAAATTTCTAAAACGCCCGAAACGGTGGAGTACCTAAGTGAAATGGGCTTCTGTAAGAGTGGCAATTACGTAATACGTATGCGAGAATGAGATGATGTAGGTAGAAGACAATAATTTTGTTTTTTTACAAAGATGGCGTCACATGAAATTCGTTCCATACTAACTTTAATATTATATTTTTTATTATTTCTTATACATTTTTCAACTTTTTATTAGTTATTCTGTTATCCGGAGCGTAGAAGAATCCAATGAATCAAACATCGGAAGAATCTGTTCAGCCTATCACGAGTTATGTGTTCGCGCTGCCTTTTTTATATTATAGACTAGCTTTTTCGACAGACGTTGGATATGAATAGTGGTCTACATTTAAACCATCTTGGCTATTATTACCTTTCTACTGAAGCCAATTTGGAGCCGTATTTTGGACTTTCCTGGATTTCTTCTTTTAGTTGATAGGCGTTTTTGGAGCTCTCTTTGACTATTCCCTAATAATGGTCAACTCATCACAGACGTCCCATTTCGAACCAACCATAGATATCATTAAAACTACGACTTATAATATAAGAATAAAATAATAGAAAATAATATCGTATAGACATTTTTAATTAGACAATAAACTATAACGACCACAGATAATATATTATGAGATTATGTAATTAAAATCTTTACTCTATGCTTCAATAACATGGCATACCTAGACGTAGTCGTAAAAAATAAACTTTATCGACATTTTGTGAAACTTATTCAGCCGTAAAATGGGGAATGTCACGCTAAATATAGACTCATTTATAAAAATATTATATTGACTTGGTGGTTGTTAAATAAAGGTATATCATAAAAGTACAGTTTGTGAAAAGATAATTGCGCTCGCAGCAATACAGTGCCAAAGGCTTTTTTTAGTTCAGTGGTAAACTGCATAGATTTTCTTTCTCGTTATATTCTAGGTTTTTATTTATTAAAATGGTTTATTCTGGTCTATGTATCTAATCTAAAACTGATTTAACCCCTTCAATAAAATTTTATACTTCGTGTCGGTACATACTTTTGTTTATATTTTTAAACAAAGATATCTGAACCCTTTTCTCGAATGTCGATCGATAGGTTTTCTAATAGAATTTTAATGACTTTCGTATGAGTTTTTTTTTCTTATAAAAACACGCGAGTCATAAAAATTCTATTAGAAAAACCCGCCATCGACATTCGAGAATAGGGTCCGTGATGGTCTCATCCGATTTGCAATAAATTATTCTAGCCCTTAACAAAATAGAATGTTAGCTCCCTTAAAAAGCAAGAAATGCTGGTATAAAGGGGGAGGAGTTAGAGGTTAAAGTTGTCGCTTAAAACAAAAAAAACTTCTTTGTTTGTCTGAATTTGGTGTTTTTGTAAAATTTCTTTTGCAACATGGATCATAACATTATTATGTCACATGTGTTTTATTATATTTTGATTAATTATTACATTCTCTTCCATTACATCCCACTTAGGGACAAATTGAGGCAACAAGAGCTCTCCATTGCGCTCGATCTTGCGATTTTGGTTGATACTAGCCTAAAAACATAACAATAAAAAATATATCTACTAATAGTACACGACACAAACAAACGTAACGTTTTCAATGAGTATTATTTTTACACTTCTAAAAATATCTGATTGAAAAATATCTTACAGCACAACTTGTAAACTAAAATATACTACAGATATATAAAATTAATATATGTATAATAAATAATAAAAAGAACATTTATGTACCTACATTCTTACAATGTATTATTATGTACCTACACAATAATTACTGTCGTTTTGTGCCTTCGCGGGATTTTCGTTGAAAAACGATCTCTACCATCCGATCAAGATGCATAAGATGAGTAAAAAAGTAGTAATACAAAAAACAAGATGAAAAAGATAAAATAAAAAAAAAAAACATACAAAAATCTGCACACTACTGAGGGGATAGGGAAAAAAGGATTTCATGATTACGATGCATTTGAAGACATTCAAAATAATGAAATACTAGGTGATCCTAGTAATGTTGTCAGACAGTGCACTCGTAGCCACGCCATGGCATGCCGAGCCGTTCTTCCTACAGTCGGTTGGTTGGCTTCATGACTTGACACCGTCCAAGGCCAGTGGCGCGGTCATGAGTGAATGCCCTCTCTTCGTTTGACGTCTCCCAGTAGTTCTGCTCCGCCATTGATTTGTGATTTCATTACTCGCAGCAGTCGCAGCGCAGGTAGATTAGGACTATCTGAGATCTCCACTTTTTAGCTTTAGCTTCCATAGCACTTGCGATGGAACTCTTATATTAATACACTAGCTGACCCGCCCATCGAACTTCGATGTAACACAGAATAAAATTTTTTTTTTGACATATTACATGAATTAAATACAGTAAACGACATTAAAACCGAATTAAATTAGCTAAACATGTAGTGTATTATGTAATAATTATTCTTGATTCGGATTCGGGATGAAGTTTGACAGTTTATGACTATAAGTTTGCAATAAAAACAATAATTCCTCTATATTTGCATAACTTTAAAACATTTTCAAGAGATGGCAGTGTAGTAGGAAATTAGTTGCATGTGCAACATGGTACGTTATTGTACATATCTTATTGCAAGACCAGACTACATTAAATCCAAATTTTACCGAATTATTATGGTATAAGATACTTACTTACATACATCAATTTTTTATAAAGATTATTAAGCACTGATAACCGGAAAATCTACTGGTCTTATATACACTGTATTTAGATTATCGTACTTTGGTTTAATTATAATTTCTCAATTTATTTTATAGTGGGAGTTTTCAAGCAAACAGGAACGTCTGATCGAATAATTAATCTATGTATTTTCACACTATTATTTTGAAATTCGAATCCCTATTCATACATATGTGAATAATATCATCTGCATGTTTTCATAATTCGAATCCCTATTAATGTTTGAATAGTTCTATCATCTGTATATTTTCATATTATATATTTTGAATTTCGTATCCGTATTCATAATTATTATTATCTCTTTTCATACTATTTTGAATTTCGAATCCATATTCATATTTGAATTGTTCTATCATCTGCATGTTCACGCTATTGTTTTGAATTTCAAATACATAAATGTTTGAATAGTTCTATCATCTGTATATTTTCATATTATATATTTTGAATTTCGTATCCGTATTCATAATTATTATTATCTCTTTTCATACTATTTTGAATCCATATTCATGTTTGAATTGTTCTATCATCTGCATGTTCACGCTATTGTTTTGAATTTCAAATACATAAATGTTTGAATAGTTCTATCATCTGTATACTTTCATATTATGTATTTTGAATTTCGAATCCGTGTTCAAAATTGAATAGGTAGTTCTGTCATCTCTTTTCACTCTATTTGTTATTTCGGATCCATACCATGTTTTTGTATTTTTTGCTTAGGCGTTAAAAAACTTATAATTGAAGTGACATTTAAAATTTTGATGTTCTGGATGTTCTGTAGAAATTTGCATTCGAATTGTGAATATACGTAAACGTATTTATTATACACATTGTTTACATACTATATTTATCATGTCTAAAATTAATTCTTTGTTTCCTTTATTGCAGATGTCTGATTCTTAGAATCACTCGTTCCAAAAAACTGACGAGGAAAACTTCGGGAGGAAAAATTAGAACTAAACAAAATGATCTATGAATGTTATGTCAAGCCCAGAAGCTAGCCATAAACAATCATTGATTAATAAATAATCTATGGAGGCAAAGACAAAGCTAATACCGGTTTCTTGAGTTAGTATTTTTATTGTTACTAACAACTAGATCATATTTTATAAGTTGATGAACTTTTATAAACGTTACGTGCATTTATTTCAAACAATTCGTCATTCTATCGAATCATTCGATATTTGAATTTTGACGTATGTCACACAGACTTAAACCATAGACGTATTAGTTAATGAACTCATACAATTGTTGCATAATAATAATAATTTATTATTTATGGTTCTTGTCAAATAAAAGTCATGGTGCATTTAGACAACTACCCACAACCTGTGTTCCGATTGGTTTGTCTGTGGTGAACATGACATTGCATAATCGTCAGAGTATTATTATTATTATTACTATTATTTAATACAAAGACAATGCCAGCCATAGACAAATAAATCTTGACATTTAAAAGATTATACAATATCAAAGAACAGAGTACTTACCTGTTGTGTCTCGACTTCTTGCCTATAGAATCATGATTATGTATGCATTGTTATACACATTGAGTACTTGTTACAAAACAAAAGAAGGCTTTAAAAGATTGTTAACTGTTCTTTTTATACAATTGTAAGGAGTATGTACGTAACAGCTTTTTTTCACAGTTTATGCGATAATCAATTCAAAATGACTCATTTTACATAATTGGAAATTCATGATAACCTTACCCACAACAAAATGTAACTGGGGATTACAGTAACATTTCTTCAAGATTCCCGAATGACAGTTGACTGTTCGTTCTCCAATTAGGGTTCCGAAAAGTCGATGATATTCTCATACCTACTGTTTTCGTTCTCAGAAATAGAACCAACCGGGAGCGAAAAGGATAATTATAATTATTGAGTGATTGATAGATATACTAAATTGTAATTAATTGATCCCAGAAAAATTACATATTCGTACCTACTCAACTTATTCCAACAATACATATAGGTAATATGTGATGCCATTGGCGGGTTTAAATTGCTGAAAGCAATATGTTTCCATCAACCTATTTACTAATAAGTACATTAATTTTAAATTGCTTCTCAAAACTGAATCTCAATAGAAGTGATGACAAGAAGTGTATTTTCAAGAGGCTACAAAAAAAAACATTTCTATACACAATAAAGGAAAAAAAAATTGAATTGGATACGAACCTAAGACATAGTCTGACATCTTGAAAACTAGACTTCAAAGTCTATGCTATAAATGTCATATTTGTACATATTTTATTAGGATTTGAACCCGTTAAAAGGTCAAGAAACTGTTTGAATTTGGAACGGAAAAACTACTACTGATAATCTTTTAATCACAGACTTAAATATTTATGACTGCGATTTCTCAAGATCGTATTTCTCATGGTTATTATTTATTACATAATTTGATAACACAATAATATAATATTATTTCTCGAGAACACGATGTAACCATTAGTCACATTGGATAGGTACCTATGTATGTATAGGTACCGTCTAATGATACTCTTAATATATCTATACAAAGATCCTTTTCAAGTTCATTGCCTTAGGATTTCGCAATTTGTTATTAATTTTGTAGTATTGTTACTATTTTTTGTGTAGGTTAGAGAACTGGTCTGATATAATCTTTATTTAAAAAAAAATAGCCTAGAATTATCTTGTGTTATGGCAACATTGAAAAAATAGAGTGTTCTTTTTTCAAATCAAATTTTAAATTTAACTTTGACGTTTTGAAGATTTTGCACAGAATTCTATACAAAACTTAAAATTTCAAATATTTCAACGTTCAGTTTGATTGGCAAAAAAGTGGTTGTGTTTGACTTTTTTCTACAAATGAATCTGGGCTCGCACAAAGTTTTCTGTCACGTTAGCATAGCTGTCAAATTGTAACTATAATCATAAATTTTGAACAAATTATTTCGTCATACATACTGGAAAACATTTCGTTTAAAAACAAAAAACCAGCACAATGCATCATACTTCAAAACGTATATTTTTTTTACCCTGACACGCTCTATCCATAAATATTGTTAACAATGTACTACCTAGCGCGCTGTACATTTTGAAAACAATGGAGCAATACATTACATTTAATGAGTAAGACTTAAAGGATAACCACCAAGCCGTATGTCCTTGTTTCTCTTATAAAACAATGCGTGAGAATGAAAGAGTGCGAGGACAAAACCTTGATTCCGCCTTGTAAAGGTATTATTAATCCACAAGGATTATGCGGCGATGCTGAAACTTTTTTGATAGCAGACTCCTTTTTTAATTTTTTTTTTGTGATCAATTGCGAAGTTATTTGAATGTAAATGTGGCATAACTTAATATTTGTGGCATAAGCTAGCCGTAAGTTAAAATGATTAGCTTAGTATCTGAATACTTTCTACTCGTTTCGTTTTTATTATTTTGTATATTATTATAGATTACAACTTTTTATCTGCAACACGATTCAGGGTAGCCACCAATACGAAATACCCTTTTATCTAACGTCAAACATGAAAATCAATGTCTCTCTATTGTTCCCTCGAAGGGTACGGACTTTTTTTCTTCTATATTATTATATCAAAAACTAACGAGTTTTTTATAACAGCTTTGTCATTCCAGTGACAAAACAATTGTTATACAGCTTCTCCTACATCTTTTACTTTTGGTCGATTATCTACACCTTTCCTTTCAATCTCATATATCTAGGTATGTTATCCCTTGAGAGTAACAGTCAGTTTATAAAACGAAGCGCATACCAGCCACCTAAGCTTTTTTCAGAACCTATATTATGGCACTCTTCATTCTACGCACCCAAACCATCTCAACCTACTAAGCGACCTGCTTCTTCTTCTCTGGTCACAATCTTATTTAAATTGGTTGGCAGCAATTTTCTCTATTCTGTCTCTTCACTCCGCTCTGTCTGTTGCAGATCTTTTCAGTTCCTCATATGGAACAGCACATATCCGAATACACGTCTTGCAGGTATTCCTGACGTGGTCCTTCTCGGGAGTTTGTCCTCTCAGTCATCCCCTCAATTATGTTATGTAGGAGATCTTCATTTCATATCACGTGTCCTACCCATCTTGCACGTCTTTCAGACAGGGTTTTGATCAGATGCCTTCTTCCTTCGATTCTTAGCGATCACTGTAATTAGGTTTATTTTTTTATTTTATATAGCTCAGAGAGAAAACAAATTTAAACCAAATCTATATTTGACGTTCTTATTAGTTTTGGACTATTTTCATATTTTTTTATTAGATTTTACATAATTTTAGGACTTTATTAATTTATAACAATATTTTTTAGTTTTAAACTGTCCTAAGCGCCCATTCATCCATGCGCCAAAACTGGCGCTTAGTCGGTACAGTTTTACACTAAAATACCGATTAAGCGACCATTTGATAATTTCATTTCAAAGTATGAAAGGCGTTTAGGGACGTTTACAATAGAAATATAGTACTTATAGCATTCTTTCCAAGTTATTCTCTTTCTTTCCCGCATTCCACAGAGACTTCCCACATTCTTCGTGGAGCCCATTAAAATAATCTGCATAATTTTGTTCCCCCCTTTAAAAAAACCCCAATTAATCATAAAAATGTCCGTCTCTTACAGGTGTCTCACTGGAGGTCGAGTGATGCGTGACGCTGGTTTTTAACAAGAACTTGACAGTGCTTCTCAAGGACATCGCGACGAACCTTGCTAGCCTCAACCAACAACTGCTTCAGAGACCATATGTGGGCGTCCACGGTACCCGTCGGTGTAGAACACTCACACAATAGGCTGTTGCTGTAAAGTTGAGTAGAATTTTGTGTTAAGCTTCACACTAGGCCGAGTA
Organism: Mystacides longicornis; assembly: GCA_963576905.1. NCBI lineage: Eukaryota > Metazoa > Arthropoda > Insecta > Trichoptera > Leptoceridae > Mystacides > Mystacides longicornis. The sequence goes on along the minus strand of OY756436.1, from coordinate 24,073,558 downwards.
GCCAGTAATTTAGAAGCTAAATAAATTTCTACTCGACCAAAAATCGTTCACACTATAATTTAGAACATTAATTATGGAGGAGGATTAAGAACATTCATAATTATGGATCGTTGTTTTGTGTTGATTACGTTTACAACCAATGTGTAGTAAAGTAGAAATTTAATAAATAATATTACTGTTTATAGTTTCACTCTATATAAGAGCGAAACGTCACTTTGGTTTTGTAAATAATGCACTAGACTTAAACTATAGCGGTTCACACACGTTAAACATCCCCCACCAGTGTGATGCGTGGTGGTGGTCGTTACGTACCCGAAAATATAAGAAAATAGATCGAAACGACTGAACTGATAATTTACTCGAAATTTTAGGTGTTCATTTCACACATTCTGTTACTAAATTACTCGCTTCTCCACCAATGTGAATTCGGCTTTATGGTAGCACTGTATTCGATTTTTGAAAAAAAAAATCTCAAGTGCTGTCAAATATTGAAAATCATGAATCACCCACAAATAAAATTAACTTATGTATCTATCTAAGTATGTACAACTCCGTACAAAAGGACGTACCCTGTAAGGACGAGCGTGATCATATGGTTACATCAACTTTAGAAATGTTCAAGTACCTACTAAATAAAATAATAATGCCTAAATCACACAATAATGAGTGGAAGGCGAGTAAATAAATAAAATAAAAAAAGTACCTTCTTATTACGTAACACAATTTACGAAAATTTTAACCCTCCCCTTCATGTAACGCACCATTGTGTTTTTCTGTACCCCCTCCCTATTATAGGTATACGTAACGTAACACCCAAGTTACTACTATATTACCTTTAAAATACAATAATTGCGTACTAGAAAATTATGTAAATAACTTTGCTCTTGTTTTAAACGCGTTATTTTTTTCGTTTATCCTTTATAAACTTCATAACATTAATAATTTTAAAAACATGTTACGTAACGTATTATTCGAACGCCCTCCCGCCCTGGTAACAACGGAGGGGGGGTTTTAAAACACCCCCTCCCCCCCGAATTTCATTTTGTAATACTGGAACGGACTCTTTTCTTGAGAAAAACATTTTTTTTTGGCATTTCATCCAGGCTTGGACGATATCATGCCACCGACGAATCATTGATTTATAAATAAAATGGGTTATTTATTCATTCATATAGTAAAAAGTAAATAAAATAGGAAAGTTAAAATAATTAGAAGTCAATACTAAATAATCACTATGTTTTTCTCAATAAACCTATACAATAATCGATATAAATATATCCACAGATCCCAGACTCAATAAATACTCCACACTCAGTGGGTACTCTTTGTACATCTGGGATCCTGTGGTAGGGCTGGAATCTATCTCGCAAGGGAGGAAAACAATTATTGTCATTTACAAAAAAAATTTTTTACAGGTCTATTTGTTCATAAAATAGCACAGAAAATAAGTTTAAAAAAAAAAAATGTTTTCCCCAATGAAATGTTGTTATTCTTCGTAGGTTCACAATGGGCTTAAACTAGGTTTAATTTAAACTTACCTCAATATTTCTTATATTCCATTTTAAATCGTGAATCACCAAGTTGAACTCCTCAATTCTTGTTTCTTTATAAATTTATTATGTAGGCGTAAAAGTAATAATGCCTAATGCTATTTTTGAAAAAATGTGTGGGTGGATCTTGTTTGTAGTAGTCCTAGGTCCCAGGTCAAAGAATCACTCAGTAATTTGACTAAATTCCCATATTTTTATTCCTTCGAGGGTCACATAAAACTTTTTTGGACAAAGTTTGCCCTGTTAAGCCAAATACACAATTTTCCAATCTTAGAATCCACATAGTTCTCTTTTATTTACTGATGGCGGAAGAAAGTTGAAAAATGATTTTAAATTTATTTTTAAAAACGTGTTTGTAGATTTTTTTGAACGTTTTCCGCATTTTTATAATGAATTTTTATAAATTTTGATATTTTATTAAGAAACTAGCTGACCCGTCGAATATGTCCCCGTCTTAGAATAAATAAAATTATGTAGGTATTATTTTCTAACTTAGGTAGCTGAATTGCGTATTTTGACATGAAAAGCCAATTAGTGGGATTAACAGAACCTATATGAATTTTGTTTTCTCCTTTTTGGCATTTCATCCACAAGGGGAATGGTTTGGCCATACCTATAGGAAATGCTGTATTCATTCTATTCGAGTTTATATTTTCATTAAAATTGTTTGTGAAAAATTGTTGGAAATCTGCGTAGGTCTTTTGGAAATCTTTTGAAACTCAATTATTGTTCCTCAACAATAAATCTGTGTTTTTTTTTTAATTTTTCACAGATGACGTTGAAATCAAGAAAGTCCTTTCCATAAATAACCATACTTTGATATTTTACTTCATTTTTTAGTATTTTAATAGTTATTCTTTTATCCGGAGCAAAGACGAATCCAATAATAAAACGTCATAAAAATCGTTTCAGCCGTTCCCGAGTTAAAAAATGGTGTAACTAACTCGACTTTCTTTTATATATTTAGATACCTCCCTATACCTAAATGATCTCTTAGACTTGCATGTTTCTAAAAAGATAAGTTCATATATTTTTTTTTATTCTTTTCTAACTCCGTATGTAATTTAAAGTTTTTCAGAAACTTATAATTTTGTATGCAAAAAAGTATTGGATATTTAAAAAAAAAATATTTTTCTAACTTTATCTAGAGTTATCAACTAACATTTTTTGTGTGTTAGGTTTTTGGTGTATTCACATAATATAATAACTACACCTCAATTAGATCTTGTTATAATAATAAAATAATACACTATATTGCCTTCAATTCTAGAGTTCACCATCTTCGTTCAAGGTCATCAAGGTGTTTCCATACTAGACAGACATAAGCGTAATGTTCGCTTGAGTTATTTTACATGATTTATCTATAATAATTAATTATAGGTTAATTCTAGTTCAAATAAGTACTAAGCCTTCTTATATTTCTTTAATTATTCTACATTCTGTGTTTAGACGATACAATTACAGAACTTCTATGCTTAACCCATTGAGTGCCAACTATGAAAGGGGAGGTCCCTTAGTACCGGACACTTAAGGTTTTTATTTAAGTAAAAATCGAAACATGGCTTTAGAACAATGAATTTAATTTTAAAGTAAAGTCATGTATATATACGAACATTCGAAATCATTAAAAGTTAAAAATAGTTAGAATTAGAAACAAAAATTTGGTCATTAATAATTACATACTAAAAAAACTAAAATTTAAAACTGTCCCCTAACGCCGGACATGACAAAATATTTTTTATTCAAGTTTCTAATAACTGTTTTACAGAAATTGTTCACAATTTATTGCTTACACCGGTTCCTTTTTGCTTACACCGGTTTCATCGCAGTTATAAATATCAGATGGAGTTCTTTCAAGTTTTTGTAGAACCGTCCAACCTGCGGCCTGTTGAATCATACAGCCCTCATTAAACTGGTTCACTCCGGCCTTCGCAGGCAAAGCTCAGAGTGTCTTTTAAAAAATCGTAACAGAAATGTTTTCCAATAGTTTTTTTTTATTTATTTTGTTAAATCGATGATCTAATTTTAGCTTCTCAGCCAGGTCAAAGGCAAGCATAAGAAATACTTTCTTCGTAAGAGGCATGCACCGGTTAGCCATATCAACCATATGATTTGTCAACGTTTTTCGCAGTTTTCGTTGAAAGTTACTTTAAACCTTCCCTTCTTCATGGAAAGATTTACCTCACCTCCTTGTCTTATTTTTTTGTACATGATCAAAAAGAGTGCTTTTCCATACACCATACCTGTTTGCTGTCATCCGAACGAAGAGTTTCTTCATTCATCCATAAGCATATTTATGGCTATCTTCATACTTTTTCGATCTGGAACTGGTGCCCACATTTGGTCTAGTTCATTAGGCATGATACCTGACGATCTACTTAGAAAATAAATGCACAAATGTGTATAAATAAATTTACGAAATCGTCCGGACTTAGGGGACATTTAAAGTGTCCGGCTTTATAGGACTCTAAATCCCGAGCAAAAACTACATATTAATAAAACTTCTATATTTTCTTTAAATTTAAGGTCAAATAATCTAAGATCACTTACCTTCTAATACGTATTCACAAACTGTAAAATCGCAGAGTCACTATTATAGTTTTTATGAGGGTAGAAAATTGATCACGACAAAAAAAATCAGTGCGCGCATACTTATAACTACTCCAGCTCGTGTATCAGCCGCGACTGGAGATTGATCGACATCACCGCCACTGCTGGCGTTATTGGCCAACTATCGGTGCAATTAATTAACAATTTTACGATTTCGTTCGGTTGCAATACCAACTGTCCGGCTATAGGTGCCGTCCGGTTTTAGGGGAACTCCCCCTAGTGGGTATATTTACGTTGGATGTTAACTATGGAATTTTACTTAGTACTTTCATATATTGTATCAGCAATGCATAGTACAGATTACGATCCTAAATAAAACACTCATTTATAATACAGTAACTTAGTTGAATAAAAAAAAATCCTAGTTCACTCAATATCAAATCAGTTAGAAAAGTAAAAAAAAAAAATAGAAACTGAAAATAATTGACAAGTTAGCAATTTAATTTATTAATGCTAATCTTACACTAATAATGTTCGAATTTTTAATGATAAATTGCGACCACTATCTTCTACTGTTGTTTCGAAAGCTGGCTTAGGGTGGGTTTTTAGATCATTAACAGCAAAGCGTTAGCAATAGCAAAGTAATAGCAATATGTTTAATCATTAAAAATGTTTTTTTTTACGTTGCTTGAAGAAAAAACGTTTTAAGCATTGTGATGTTGGTATGCATGTTACTAATCGATTATCATTTACTTTGACATTTCTTACGATCGAGTTACACTAGATAATGAAGTATTAGCACAATACTTTACTATTACTCGGTCGAAAAACCCACCCTTAGTGTGATCAATTCCTGCTAACAACTTTTGCTATTAGGTGGTCAAATTTCATATGCCAAACCCACCATGAGAGTTTTCATTATGTCAAACATGTTGCAAAAATACCATGGGATTAGAACCTACGTATGTCCTAGATATACTGTGCAGAAAAATAAATAATCCTAAAATCATCGGAAACACGAGGATCAATGTGGATGCGGGAAGAGCGATAGCGATAGTATAATAATAATAATTAGTGCGCATTGTTCCATATTTGGTCTTCATATTATATTACCCTGGGTACCGTGTTCCATAGTTGTCCCTTTGGGTTATTAACATTACCTTTGTCATACAATGGGTTAATGGTATAAAAATCATTTGAAACACTCTACTTATATTACTTATTTGATTTTCAGATTGAAAGAAAGTGGATTTGCTGCTGGGATCATGTCGATAAATGGTATAAGATTGGCAGGCAGACTCAGAATGGCGTAACGTGGCGTAACGTGGGGTTTCGCCGCCCGGGGCGGGACTAACATTTGGCGCCCCCCCCCCTATCTAATAAAGTTTGGCGCCCCCCCCCCCTATCTAATAAAGTTTGGCGCCCCCCCCCTATCTAATAAAGTTTGGCGCCCCACCCCCCTATATAAATGGAAAAAAACTACTAGCTAGCTTACGCTGAGACAGGTTAAAAGGAAAAAAAACCTTTATTTTATCAATTTTAAGAATTTTAGTGATTTTTTTCTCATTTATTTTCCCTTCACAAACTCGGGGCCGCGATTTTTTTCTCAGATATTTTCCCTTCACAAACTCGGGGACCCGATTTTTTTTCTCATTTATTTTCCCTTCACAAATAATTCTCGTACCTATACTATTTAAGTTTTGTGTTTTTTACCAAGTTTTTTTTTATTTGTCGGCTCATTTTGCCGCCCCCTGAAAAGTGCCGCCCGGGGCGGACCGCCCCCCCCCGCCCCCCCCTAGTTACGCCACTGCTCGTCTTGTATCCAGTTCATCTTTAAGTGTGGAAGAAACCGTTAATTATGATTATTGTACGATGATAGTACACGTATCTAGGATTGGTAACTCCACCACCGTTGGCTTGGCTTTGTGACCGTCAATGGTTGAGGAGTTCCCTGACCTCGGTGCGCTTTCTACAGATCCAAGAAGAAGCTTCAACAATCAAGCAATTTAAGAACGGTCAAAAGCTAAATTCAAGAGACCAAGAAAAACAGTTTCTTTATATTTTTTATTTTTCAAATTTTCGCAAACATACAGTTTTTTTTAACAAATAATAATATAATGAAAAGTACAACACATAAACCAGCAAAGTTTGCAAACATTACTTACTTATTTTTTTATTTCTGGAGGGTTTTTCTCTTCCCCACTCGACATACGTTATGAGTTATCTCTATATAATAATTTAGAAATGTTTTTTTATTTGCCTTTGACAATACTTTAACCGTATATGTGAACATCACGCTCAAAATACAAATGCTAAGATAGATATTAATATGCCCAGAGCAGTATAAAATGCTGCAGAAGGTTCTTAAATACAATTTGCTGCATTAACTTTAATATATTTAGAGCTATTTAAAAAAACTGTACTTTTTAGGATCTTCATACAAATTTCTCAAAAAGACTTATGGAAACAAAATTACTCATGTAAACGTTGAATGGGATCTTGGTATTACGGTATGAAAATGTAATAAAATAATTGTAGATTGATTTGTTATACATATAAATTATAAATGTTATTAAAAGCTTATTATTCTCAATAAATAAAGATTTAATGAAAAAATTTGCAGTTTGATTTTGAAGTTTGACAGATACAAATCACCCTCTATGGGTGGGTTGCCCAATTAATATCAAAGCAGGCAATGTATGTAGCTAAGATTCAAACCACAGAGCTATCTCTCTCTGTATGAAAACTTGCAAATTATGTCGGTAGGTTCGTATAATATTTTTTTATTAATATTATAGACCTCCAAAAAAAAATAAAATATTATACGAACCTACCGACATAATCAGTATATTTATATTATCTGTGGACATAATTTGCAAGTTTTCATAGAGAGAGCTCTGTGGTTTGAATAGGTTCGTATAATATTATGAGGTCGGTAAAACAAAAATTGTAAAAGTGTCATTCTTCTTTTTCTGTGCTTATGTCAGTTAAAGTGGTATGTTAAGCAATGGGATGCTAGACTAGAATCTGTTTAATTACCTACCGATCAAGCCTGACAATCGGAATCAAAAACGTAAAGCAAGACGGGTATAAGCTAGTTTTATATAAGAAAGACATATCATGCAGCGTGCGACTGTTCTCTAAGGTCATTATTTTATGGTGATAAGAAGCTTCTAAAATCTAAATGCTTTAAAAATTTATTCTTTACTAGCTTTCCCGACAGACGTTGTCCTGTGGTTCAAACCCGCGGCGGCCCGTCCATATGTAGGTACATAATGTACACTGCGCCCCCATAAAAAATACATAATTAATTCGATTGAGTTAAGCTAATAAAATATTAACATTAAAATATTTCCAAACATCCATATTTCATTCGTATTCAAAACTCAGGCGGGAACTACGCGAGAATATAATATGCGAGCGCAGACATTCTACCTCTATATGTGCCCGATGTTGGCTTTGTATGAAAATTGGAGTTAAGTGAGATGGGCTACTGTAAGAGCGGCAATAACGTTTGGAAGAATGAGAGGGAACTACCATCATAATTTTGTTGTTATGACGTCGCAGGAAATCGGTTCCATACTAACTTTAATATTATCCTTTATACTATCCATTATCCATTTATTCAACTTTTTATTAGTTATTCTGTTATCCGGAACGGAGAAGAATCCAATAAATCGGAAGAATCTGTTCAGCCGATCTCGAGTTATAAGCGTTCGCACTAACCCGACTTTCATTTATATTAGAGATTGTATGTGAAGTTGTATAGGTATTTAAAAAAAAATAAGTACCTATTAATCCAATTTCCACGTCGGTAGCCTAGTCATTTCTGATCAAGACGTTTAGGGTTTGTTTCCCAGTCGGGTCAGAATTATCTATATGTGTCTTTTTCACTTGAAATTACTTCTCAGGGTTGGAATTATGCAGTTGATTTAGCCATAAAATTTAAATACTGGAAGTGATTTTAATGTATTTAATTTTGTAGGATGATACATACGAGTAGCATGTGACAGATACCTAGTTGTTATTGGAGCATTGAGGATTGTGTGTGATTATATTAATATGCATGATGTATGGGAGTGAAACATGGACATGAACGAAAAATCTGGAAGTTGGAATTAATGCTGTGGAAATGAGATCACTGTTTAGCATATGCGGAAAGAGACTGATTGATAAGGTGAGGAATGATAATATTAGAAAGGAAAGTAGAGTGGATGTTAGCGTAGTGACTAGAATGAAAGTGAATAAATTAAGGTGGTCTGGGCATGTAGAGAGAATGAACGAGGAGAGAATGACAAAAAGGATATATAAATCTGAAAGAATGGGTGCACGCAGACGAGGCCGACCTCGAATGACATGGTCCGACCATATCGGTTCAGTCTTAGAGTAGGGCCAAGTCAGGAGCAAAAGGAATAGAAGAGTTTGTATGCGGAATGTTATGCGTTTGGAAGAAGCGGAAGAGGTTTGTTTGGATAGGAAAGAATGGAAATCCGTACTCTCTGCCTACCCTCTTCGAGATATGTATGTGTTCTCAGTGTTCTGTTGGTGTCTTATAAATAAATAAATTCTGTCTCAAGATTTGATGGGACCGGTTGACTAGTAGAGAATGCTTCTACTGGCTATACTGACACCTGTGTGTGCATTTATTTATTTTTATTACATAACTTAGTGATAAAAATGATAGACAACAAATAGAAATTGTTTTTTATTAGTTACATAATTAAATAGAAATATTGGTATATAATATAAAGGCATATAGAAAAATATAATTATGTTTTATATAATATATGATTTATAAAAAAATATCACAATTTTGTCCTTAATAAAAATACTGAAATAACCTTAGAAATTATCATAGCTTTTAGCACTATTTTAAGTGATACATTTGAATTGATTTTTGAAAATACTGTACAAAATGACCCATATTTTGCCGCAATAATGAGAAATTTATAGTTCGATATCAAAACTGTAATTTTGCAACACATTATTGGCGTCTATGCTTTTTTTAATTGCCTCCGAACTAACAAGTATCAATAGACATGTGCATCTAGAAGCCATAATGTAAATCTTCCTTCTATCTTCAGGATCCATAGCTTCGAAATCACCTTGTTCAATAGCTATAACGACTACTTTGAATTCTAAACCTTTGACACGGAGCACCCAGGGCATTAAGAATAAGTTAGGATCACAGTCGCTTATGAAATCTTCCACATTTGTTGTAGCCATTGGTCGATAACCATCGGTCACATAATATGAAGCAATTATACTGTTGATCTTTTCAGGAATATAATCATTCGTGACAAGGAATGGTATGATGCATAGATCATTCGGTTTGACACCTTTCGTCGAGCAAAGATCTATAATGACTTTAATCAACGAAATGAAAGTCTTGCTCTCCGAACAACTATTGGTTGATACAGCATCAGAATTTACCCAATAAACTGGTGGTCCTTTGATTTTATGACCGATATCCAAGGTGTTTAAGTATAAATCAGCTAATTGACTCACGGCAGGTATAGGGTTTTTGTAAAAATGACTAAAAACTTGATATATAGATCCCGTATTACGAATCACTTTGGATAAGACTATTTGAGGATTTTTCAGCATTATCGGTGAGTGTTTTGGGAGGAATAATGCCGCTTGATTTATATCGACTAAGAACCACATTTCTCCGAAAGCGTTGCTATTGCTCAAAGTTTTCTTTTTAACGATTTCGTTGTTTTCGATTGTATAATCACAGTTGCTCGTTATGTAAGTGTAATCCAAAATAAACAATCTCTGATTGTTCATGTAACTCTCGTCGGGGTCTGTGAGACGGCAATCGTTGATATTGTTAAAAGTTTGAGTTATTATGGCTTCGCCGAAAGCCAAACAAATGGCTTCGCATTCATCCATAAAAATGTGACGATATTTCTTTTTATTTTTAGCCAAAAACCCTTCTTGGCTTATAAAGAATCTAATTGTGTCCACGTACTTGGAAAGCTTCATTTTTTCTAATTTATTCTGAACATCAAACCTGGAAATAAAAATGACGATATTAGGTACATAATTGAGTAAATTATTTATAAGTATTATAACAAACAATAAATTTGAAAAAGGAACATCTAAACTCTATTTTTGGAGACAATGAAGAACATGTAAACTCTATTTCTGGAGAAAAACGTATAAAAGTTTGAAACTTTTAAAGGTGCGTCCCACCCGCTTATCACACACCTGTTATTGCCATCTGACTGACAAGCATTTTAATTGGACGCAAGTGCAACAACCTGTCGATATAAATTCATATATTTTTTTGTTATTCTCTTCAGTAATAGATAATATTTTCAATTTTCCCTTATAGGGTTAAATTGAATAATATTATGTAACTATTAAGGTCATATTTTACTATCAATAATTATTTATGGATGTGAAATAATGTGGACACGGGGAACCGATAGTAATGCTGTAGAGATGAGAAGTTTATGTAAAATTGTGGAAAGACTCTCTATGGAACATGAAAAGGTAAGAATGCGGTGTGAATTAGGGCATGTTGAAAGATTGCCTGCTACTAGAAAAATAACTAACATAAGATCAGTAGCTTAGCTGTTTAGTCAATGAATTTGCTTTTTGTGAAATATTTATAAAAAGCGTATTTGTTTACACTTTCAGTAACCCCAAATTCGTTTATTTTTATAAAACCAAAAATGTTGTCCAAAAGTCTAGATAGCAAATAAAAAAGTCAAGTTCTTCTACCCTTTAAAATTAATGTATCTTATAAAAAATGTGAACTTTTGAAAATAATAAAACACGTCGGGTATTCAAATATTTTTAGATAAAACACCATCTGTGTAGAAAATCTATAACCTTTTACAAATACATTGATCAACCAGAGGTGGCTGATATTTTCAACAGATGGCTCTATTGTATAGTAATTAAAATAATGATTTTTCTCACCTTATTCCAGGCCAATAGCAAATGTATAATGCTCTATTATTTTCATTTAATAACCCTTGCTCGTACAATTGCTGGATTTTATGTAAAACTAATAAGGTTTTTCCAGTTCCAGCCGCTCCGTGAACAATGGTTGGAGAGCCATCTGTTGAAGGTTTCTTGTACAACAAAGACAACTGCTCTTGAGAGAGAAGAGCCAATATACCGTCATGGATCTCATTGACGAATATGCCGCAGCTCATTATTACAAATCTGTAAAATAATTAATTTTTAATTTTTTTTACATATCTTTAAGTACCTAACTCAATCTATATATTAATTGTGTAATAATTAATAATCCCATGATATGGCCAATTCTTACAACAACTATGAATGGTTTTATCCTAAAATCTCGTGATAATGAAAGCATTAAAAAGTATATCAGTTGCAGAAAAAATGTGAAATCTAATAACACAGGCAAAAAAAGTCTACCTTAATCGTCTTATTTAGAAGTTACAGGCCAATAACCAAAAAATAATTTTATTTCACAAATTTTCAATTCGAAATTATTTTTCACGAAGTTTCCATTCAATGTCCTAATTTTTAGGTATCTGTTTTCATAGATAGGTAGATTTTCTGGCTATCAAATGAGATTAATTTAAATAAAATATGTGTCTTTCAATTTCAAAAACTTGAATTGCCTCTGTAAAAGTAGAAGAATTTTTACCAAATATTTTCGGATTTTCATAGATTAATTTTGGTCTATTATTCCCACACTTCATTTCATCAAATCGAAACAAATTGCTGTTCATAACTTTCATTCAATATTTTTTTTATCATCACTGTCTTTCAAAATAAAGAAACTATCCTCTGCTATGCTTAAAATAGAAGGTAAACGATAAAAATAGTCTTTAACTTACCTTCTTAATAAAGAGTGAAAGAGATTTTTGTCAACACTTTTCCCGCTCAAGACATTCTTGTAAAACCACTTGTCGAAGAGATCCTGCCGCATGATGGTGTCCGTAAAGACGTGCTTATCCTCCTCTTCCTTCCATCTCTGAATTCTTTTGCCTGTGGGATCCTTGGTCCACATGGTCAGGTAAGGCCAGAACAGATAGCAGTGCAGGGTTTCTTTCGGGATTCCGTATGACTTTTCCAAAATTTCCATATGATCCCGGAGTTGATGAAGTCCCGATCTCTTGTTGTTCTTAATGCTGGTGGGGTTGCTGACGATGTGTCCTGATGAGGGGTCGTCACAGGTAGATTTGACTTCAATCAGGGAAATGTAGTATTTATCTGCAAAAGACAATTGAATTAGGATGTAACCGTTAAGGTGAATTAGAAATTTGCTTAAAGCATGGGTTTTTCAACACGCTCATATTATGGTTCGGGATATGGAAAATTGGCTTAACCGGTCGACTTTGTCTGAATTGAGTGTATTATTCATGTTGTCAATTTTTATTAAAACTCTAATGTTTATAAGTAGATTGATTATGGCGAACCATAGTCAGTTGTGTAACTATATCATCTGGGGCTCATGCCATTTTTTGCATACTCCTTCGTGACGCTGATGAGGGAAAGCACAGCGCTCTCCTCGGTCAACTGATGTCATTCGACATCTTTAACACATACATGTCCCAGCGAAGTCCATCTTCTCTCCATAATGGTATAAGGTGTCAGGGCTCACTCCCATACACAGAGAATGGGCAACACACACGCATCAAACAGTTCACATTTCGTCTCGACACTAATCGCCGACACTTTTCATATCTTGGTCATGTTGCTAGAGCCAGGCGCCACTTGCCATACCGATACGACATCGGGAGCTCAGCCCCGAGGTCACCAGTGATGGTAATGATTACTACCATCAGGTACTTACATACAAAGTGAAGAATGTTAAAAAATCAAAGTTAACAAAAAATCACAATAGTCGAGGATAGCATTTACAAAAAATAAATAGGTACATAGACCATGAATTTGATAGGGTGTTCTGTGCGAAGATGAAAATTGTACTGAAAAATAATAATATAATATTATTTAGGTACCTTCAAAACTATTAAAAACAACAAAATCATGTTCTCTCATCATTATTTTTCCGGCTCTCTCATTCCTGTAGGACCTTCCGGCGTAGCAAGCACCCTGGAAGCAGACCTGCCAGAAGGGGCCATTCAACTCTGACTCTGGTGGACAGGTCACCCCGCAGAGCCTCATATAAGTGTCCTCTTCAGCTTTCGAAGCCTGGGCTTTGCCTTGAGATAGAAAAGCCCGGGGTACGCAGTAGTTTGATGTTCTTTCCCCATTGGACGGATAAGGAAATTCTCTGGATACATAACTGGAAATATAATTAATGATATTTAGTTTATGATTACAGTTCTAAGAAGCAGGGGGGGGGGGACAATCATAAACGGGGGGAAGACGGGTTGAAGTGATAATCACCTGTATTTATTTTTACTTGTACCTAAATCAAATCACATTAAACTACTTATGCTTTACGCATAATAATTACCTACTTAATGCTTTTCGCAATATTTTGTGTGAACCTCTCACCACCTCCCTATAAGATTTCATGACTTTTTCCGATTCGACGCCTGATGCTACAATTACACGCTTGCCATGTTTTGGCAAACCATCACAAACACCAACGTGTAAACGGGTGTTTGCCTTGGCTTGTGTGAGCTTGCCAACGCTTGCAACAAGTGTCGGTGTTTGACACACAGATCAAAGGAATTTGCGGCGAATGTAAAAATACCGACGCGCATGCCAACGTGTAAATGGCGTCCAAGCGTTTGTGAAGGCTTGGAGCTTGTGGTGGCTTGTCAAACCATGGCAAGCGTGTAATTGTAGCATGACACGTTGGTTAGCCATTGCTGGAATTGAAATCGATTGGAGAATTTAAATTTTTTTAGTTGATGTTAAATTTTAGCGGATCTGATAGGAAATTGGGGTTCCCGTCTGCTATTTGTGTAACAAAATTTTAACATTGTCACACAACTAGGATCATTCTTCTAATAGCGTAGGCAGCATAAAACTTCAATAATGTTTCCTTTACATTTGATTAGTTTTACGACTTTGTTGTATTTGCTTTGGATATACCCATCAGCGATACTAACAAAATGTAATGAAACCATTGATGATAAAATATTTTATTGCAGACATAGATAAACCTACAATAAGCATAGCTGATTACCTCCTATTCGTACTGCAAACTATTAATTACAGGATTGCTGTTTGTCAAATATACACGTCTGGTAAGACGGGTCGTGTATGCTAACAAAATGATCGATAGCTGATGTGTGGAATACATACAAAGAATGAAGGAGGAATCTTTTCATTAATCATTATATAGTAAATGATCGGCTTACGAATAATAAATAAATAAATCTTTATTGGATATAAAAAAAATACAGTGTTAATACAATTTTGAAAAACTACCAAAAGGCGGACTTATTGCTGCAAGCAATGTCTTACAGCCAACCTCATAAGATTAAAAACTACAATACATAGACGTGTAAACGTAAATACATAAAGGAATAGAATATATACATATATAATAATAAGATGCAAGTAACTGCATTGGAAAAATAGAAAAAGAAAGTCGCTATCCATGAACAGGGAGCAAGGAAAAACGGAGAGGATGGAGGAAGGATAAAGGAGGGACTGCTCGAACCTTGAATCCAGGTTACGTATAATGTGATTCACGAAGTCCGGAGATTACACAGCTCGCGCTGAAATGACACCAAGGTGGGACAAGAGCGAACCTTATCAGGAAGGTTATTCCACAGTCTGGCACCATGCACAGTGAACGAGTCTGTATAGAAACCAGATCTGTGAACCGGGATGGATAGAAGATTAGAAGAACCGGATCGAAGAGGGAGACCAATGCGATTGTAAAAAGACAAATCTTTCCATAAGATATGTAGGCAAATGTGGATTGAACAGGATTTTATGGAGAAGACAAACAACGTGGGCATCCCTTCGCTCGCTCATCGACATGTGGTCAAACTTTCTAAGACCAAACACATATCTTATGCATGCGTTTTGAAGACGCTCCAGTTTATCTAGCAACTCCGACGATAGGTCCAGATAGCAGACGTCGGCATAGTCCAAGATAGGGTGGACAAGGCATTGGATAAGGCGTTTTACGAATATAATTCCTTAACGAAAGAATAATCAGCTAAAAACTCTTCGCTTAAAATATGACATGCTGGACGGAACCGATTCATGCTAGAAAACTACAAAGTTCCGCGAGCTTTACTGACATCAGCTTTTTACTGAAGTGTAAATTTAATAAGATAACTAATGTATCAAATTTGAAATCCCTCAAAAACTTTGGGTTTCTGCGATATCCTCTCCTTTATCTCAAAGATCCTTATCCAAAAAAAACAGTCATTAAATAAAATATTACAAGTTTCGTTGAATATAAATACCTAATAGACGATTTCAGTTTGCGGGTATATGCGCATAGTTCTGGCAAGCACGTTAAAACTGCAAGCCAACGGATGTGAGACACGTTTACAAAATAACAAAATATGACAAACATCAAAAGAAAAAGAAAGCAGCCTTATGGTTCGTGAAAGTAATCATTTACAAAAATCTGAATTCAATCTTAAAATGCTATCTTTCATAAAAGTTACGCGTAGGTACATTTCAGGAAATTTCAGCGAAATCTACGTAATATTAGATCAAGTAGTTTTCTTCGACAGCCTACAAAGAGAGGTGTTTGGTAGAAATATAGCCGAATCTAGAAAAGAGAGCATACATAATAATATGATAAAATGGTTGATTGATACTGGACACCATGGAAACAATTACAAGTAAGAAATACTTGATGGGCTATAACACATTAGTGTCCATAATATCAACGAACAAGAATAAAATATACTCTATTTTCAGCTCTGGATGTATGCTCCTTTGGTTTAAATGCACCCTTGGAACACATTATTATTATTAAGCTGGTGTCTTCACAAATCTTTCGTGCAAATGTTCGTTGTCTGAATCATTCATAAAACAAACATTCACAGTATTTTGAAATTTAACGTCATAATAAACACACAGGTAAAGGCTAGACATTCTTCAAACAACACTCATCTGCAATCTTTTGGATATCAAGTTCCAGTACAAAATAAAAATTAACAAAAAATTATTTCGCTATGTTGGTGATAGCGATAGTGCTTTACGAAATTAAGAGTTATTTTTTGTACGCAACAAAGTGTTGTTATCGTTTTCATCAAGTTTTCATGCGCATTTATTCGGGGCCCTCGTGATTATTCGGGCGCGTTCGTGCGCGCTCGGTGGTATACCACGAAAGCAAACCCGAACATTCACGAAGGCCCCGATTTATTGCCTACTTTTGTCGACTCAATCTTACGAGTATATATAAAAATGGAGAGCTATTTCCCGATGTCATCGCATCACGCCTAAAAGGCTGGACCGATTTCGCTAATTCTTTTTTTGTCGTGTAGGCTTTTATCAGGAGAATGTCCTTTTGGAAGAAAAAAATTAAGAAAAATTCATGGATAATTAGAAAATTAAAGAAAACTCTACGTAGACAACCTTATTAGTACTTTTTACCTTATACCTTTTATTCCAATTTCGAAATTTTTACAGAAATTGTCAATTGGTGCGATTGACAGAATGCGGATGGAATATACATGGTTTAAAACAGACGCATCGTTCGGAATCACATTGGTCAAATGATAATTCATTCATCACCATACAATTCGAATTCAATATTCATAGTTAGGAACACAGGACAACGTCTGTCGGGAAAGCTAGTACCTATGATAATTATTCACATTGAATTTGATTGAAAATTAATTCAATACGATGAATTTTCTTCTACAATTCTGTTAGGAATTAAAGTTTTCTAAACGATTATCGATCGTTTGACAGCTAACATAATATGACAATCATCCATTTTGAGTCGTTGTTTGAGTAACTTAAATTTGGGGTACCTAACTATTGTTTGAGACAAAGCCAAAAAGCGACATTGAATATTTCGTATGTTAACTGCAAGACTATCAAACAAACTGCAAAAAAAAAACGTTGCATATAGGCGCCTACTTCTGACTGAGAGGTCCTAAGTTAGATTCCCGGCCGGCTTAGTACCTAATATTTCCAAGGTTCTAATGATTTTCCTATTCCTATCCCTCACTCTTTTCCTTTTCAATTTTTTTTTTTTCAATTCAATTCAATTTATTCAACAAAACATAAAGTACAAAATTAAATAAAACAACACTACAAACACAAATTCACACATAATTGTGATTAAATGCCCCCAGACAGCATGTACCGCTGGTATGAGGGGGTCAATTATTTAGTAACTATAGTTCACTAGAACAGTCTCGTATATAAACATATCACAAAAATGAGAGAAAAAAAAACAGTTCATCCGTCAATACACCATTCACTTCGCTGGACAACACACTTAATTTTTTTTTTTTTTTTTTTTTTTCATTTCCGCTTATTCAATGTCACTGTCTTCACGGCTCTGGCAAAGGGCTTTATAGGCTGTATCTGCTTGATATCGTCCGGCAGCGCATTATATAACAATGCCGTCGAATACAGAAATACAGTCCTTCTTCCCATTATTCCCAGCTGAGCCTGCACATATTGTTACATAAGTCTTTTTTTCTGTTGTTTGTCTTACTTTTAACCCGCTCGTTGTTAATGTCTACGTATATACTTTACTGGTGTTTTTGTTGTCCATACTATTTGTGTAATTGTTTGTAATATCACTGTTTGTATATTTGTTTAATAAAATAAAAAAAAATTATAATAAAAAAACATAATAAAGACAGTGAAAGGTGGAGGGTGAGAATGCATGGCGGTCGCGATCCTCGGCATCGAGGGACCGACTGAAGAAGAAGAAGAATGAAAACATTGAACATAAAAAAATGTACCTATAATGTTGAAATAAAACGTTGGAAGTGCTAATAAATAAATAAACCAACTCTTTTATAATGATTCATACCTTCAAAGATGTCAGTATCTAAATTATTTTCTGAAACAATAATTTTTCTAAAGAACTGGTCCTCGTTCTGCAAGCGCCGCGGCTGGGTAGAAAATGCTACAATTGAAAATCACAGAAAATTTCTGAGTCTGGGATATAAGATATAAGACAACTACATAGACTAGGAGGTTGCTTTCTAAAGAGCTAGAATAATATGAAATTCTTATAGTTGTTTTATAAGTTCTCTATAATTGCAGTCACTTGAGATAAGTTTATAAGTGTCGAAGTACTTATATAGTAAAGAACAGGTGATATTTTAAATGCATTTCTTATCAAGCTACATTCAACTTGACATTATTCATTATCTAATCAAAATACCTGCTCTTGACCTGCCAGAGACAAAATTTTCCGGTCCAATCTGATACGGAATGATTTGGGCTGCAATTCACTTAATTGCCTAACATTTTACGTGCATATTTTGATTTGCAAATTGGACCTTTACAGTGATGATTAATTATTTAGCATATTATTTTGGAATACCTACCTAACTTTTGTTACAAGAAGTATCGAAACTTATAGGTAACTAGCTAATGCCCGTCTTGCTTTACGTTGTTGATTCGGATTGTCAGGCTTGTTTGGTAGGTATAATTAAACAGGTTCTAGTCTAGCTTACCATTGCTTAAGAGACCTCAATGTAACTGTCATACACACACAGAAAAAGAAGAATCATACGTCTACAATTCATAAAAAGAGAGAAGAATGTAGCTTTTAATCTATAGAAAATGTTGTTCTATAAAACGGAAAAATACTTCAATAATAATATTGTAGGAACCTACCTAAATAATATGCAAGTTTTATTTAACTATTTTACTCTCACATGGTTTGAGACTTATCTAAATTAGCACCCTCTATGTGTGGAAAATATCCAATTAAAGTAAAATTTCCAAGTTTCTCATATGAGGTGTTGATAGAAAATACAACTAGATTTCTCGACAGATGTTTTCCTATCTTGACTATGAATAATGAATACGAATTTGTACTTAATGATAAATAATTACTTTATCAAATACCTGTTATTTAATTTATATAATTCGCACATGTTTTAATCGATGTTTACATGGGCTTCATTTGACAATTGCACCAACTAGGTATATAGCAACAACAAGGTAGTTTCAACCAACTGACAAATTTTATTTTTAAATTTTCAATGTTTGAATTAGTAAAAATATCAAAAGCTATATTATAAAAAAACTGTTTTTCCTTCCATCAGGGTCTCGAAGACGTGGAAGACCCTTTCATACCGTGTTCCGTTTTTTCGAGGCAGAGCTGAGCGAGTTGGACATGGTGTGGGAGGAATTCATAAGCATTGCGCAAGATCGATCGATCAACGGAGAACTCTTCTTGCCTCCATAATAAGCTCCTGAGTGGAGTTGAAAAGGAGTTTTGATTGATTGATTTGATATAAAAAAAAATCAAATAACGTATTAAAAAAGAAACCTTCCAAATTAATATGGAATAGTGCTAAAACATACATAATAAGCTAATAACAATGTATGCATATTGTATATTACAAATGGAGCCCATCAGCCGTGAACGGCTGGATCAATTTCACAAATTCTTTTTTTTGTGTTTGCTTTTGTCAGTAGAACGTTCTTATGAAACAAAAATTAAGTAAGTTGAGTGGAACTCAAATAAAAATTAAATTTAATTTGAGATATTGTATTTTTCTATATACATACACATTTTTAGGGTTCTAGATTTTATAGTTTTCGAGATATATGAAAAAATTAAGTAAAAATTCAAAGGTCCTGACTGAAAGAAAATTTCAAAATTATGAGTATACAAGTTTTGTAGGCTTAAAGTATTCAATATTTTCTGAAATTTTAGGGTCTGTGCATCAAGCGAATCAAAAGACACACACACTAAATAATGTTCTCCTCTGAGTAATATGCGCATAAATTTTAAATCGAGCGGGACAAAATAAATTACTGTTGGACCGGGACACTGGGAAACAAGTCTCAAAACCGGGACATGTCCCGGTCTAACGGGACGTATGGCAGCCCTACATTAAAGTAGTGTGCGTTATGTTTTTTTATTGATAATGGTGACATTTTATCTATTCATTAATTATTTAGAGTAGGAAAATTATTATTATCTGCTATTATAACTATTATAGTAGATACTCGATTTTATCACAGGATCCACTGAGTTTTTAATTAATATTATATCATATTTTTTATATATACCTGCTAACCGCTAGTAGCTTAGTTTTCTAGATAATTTTCTATTTAATTAGATGGTGAGAGAACAAGCGGGGGCGCAGCTTGTACCTAAACTATATCATACTATCTTTCCCGACAGACGTTGTCACGCGGTCCAAAATATATGAATATTGAATTCGCATTTCTATAATCATTAGCATTAGACTAGCTGACTCACCCGTCGAATTTCGACCTGACCCAGAATAAAAATAATAATTATGACATGAATACAGTTTACGACATAATACTGAATTAAATTTGGCTAATTAATTTATTGAATTATGTAATAATAACTATGGATGGAGGCCAAAGAATTCCAGATGCAGCAAAAGCAGTTGGAAAGATGTGGGGTGGGGGAAGTAGTGCAGAGAGAGAGAGAACCAATTTAATTTCAAATTTAGAATTAAATTATATTGTAAAACTAGTCCTGAAATAGGACACATACATAGGACGCACCTTAAATATTTGGAACGCTGTGCTAAATAATATAAAATCATTCCAAATGGCATGCATTTTAATATTTTATAAAATATTCCACAGATTTTTGGCAACAAACATTTTGTTTAAATAAGATGCAGGTAGTTATAATGTTAAAATGAGGAAAAAAATAATATAAAATTAATACAATAATATTTTGCAACATCATTGATTTAACACGTTGATATTGTGAACATTATACGTGGGCGTATAGCATTACAGAAAATGAAGGTTTTTATTTTTTTTCTGCAGTAGGTATATCGCAATATGTTTTTTCCAAATACCAATATACTCACAGGCTGAAAATTCTAGAATTAGCAGTACCTATCTATAATAAAATAATGTTACTAATTCCAGGTATAGGTATGAATTACTAGCTGACACCCGGCTTGTGCTCCTACGCTTTAAAAAAGCTTTACCGACAGACGTTCTCCTGTAGTTCTCTTGTTCTCAACAATTTCCAACTTTTTTCTCTATGTTTCATTAATTATTAAATTTCTACTTGTTACATACATGAGATTTTTCGACATGTTGAACATGTTGAGAATTCTCATGATTAAGAGTTTCGGAGACAAATATTACCACCTAATGGCGAACGTTGTTAACGTAAAGTGATCACACTAAGCCAGCCTTCGAAATAACAGTAGAAGACGGTCGTAAGCCCGTAGTGGTTTGCTCCATTTAAAAATCGGACATAAGTCATGAATTATTAGAGTCATTAGTTGTTATTTTTTCAATGGTCAAGTAAATAAAAACTGTGTTGTTTTGGAATTTTTCACAGATGTAGTTGTTGTCAGTAAACGCATTCCATACTAACATTTTTTTTTACCCATCACCATACTAACATTAATATTACATTTCATATTATTTGCTATTAGTTTTTCGAATTTTTAATAATAATTATTATTCTGTTATCCGGAGCAGAGAAGAATACAATAAACCAAGCATCATAAAAATTTGTTCAGCCGATCTCAAGTTGTAGGTAAGTGTTCGGACTAACCCGACTTTCTTTTAAATTATAGATATAGATAGACTGAGGTAATCCACTAATCCAGGCACATAATATGAGTCACATATCACAATGGAACAGCTGTTTAGTGGGAAGTCCCTTACTGCGGGGCATTGCCATTTATTTCATTATATTTAAACACACATGTAACACAATATGGATTACTCTTATCACACTATATACGATAAAAAAATATTAATCTTATATTTGTATATTATGTGTAAACATAAATACATTACATTTATATTGTTATTTGAGGTTTTTTTAAACTCGCAAGTACACGAAATAATCTATAATATTAATACGTGAAGTAAAAACTTTGTGACCGTTTCTACGACAATTGCGAGGACGGAGGAGTATGAAATTTTGCACAATTATAATTTATATAGAGGAGGCGTGGCGAATGCTGATATATTTTTTTAAATTATGCATAAAAAATAGATTAAATCAATAAAAAAACACATTACAAACACTATATACTGTAATGTCATGTATTTGATACTCACATACACTTTGATGTATTTGACATTGACGCAGACGTATATATTCTATTGTTAATCTCTGATCAAATTGAGCAGAGATTAATATTTATTTTATTTATTTGTTTTATCAAACAAATATACAAACAGTGATATTATTACAAACAATTACATACATAGTATGGACAACAAAAACACCAGTAAAGTATAGGTATACGTAGACGTTGACAGCGAGTAGGTTAGAAGTAAAACAAACAATAGAAAAAAAAGTAAAATAAATACGTATGTAACAAAATGTGCAGGCTCAGCTGGGGATAAAGGGAAGAAGGCTAAGGGTGAGGGATAGGAATAAGGGACAAGGAAGAAGCAAGAAGATAAAAGAAGTTATTGCTCTGACGTCAGGTGTGTTCTTACGTTAATATTGTACGTAATAATAGAAAAAAGCTTTTTACATAATATAAACATTACAAATTTGTCATCGTTTATGAAATATAATTTTGAAAAGCGCTCGCTCTGTCTTTGACAATGGAAGCTTAAAAACGTTCAATCTTATAATCTAAATTAGTTATGGTAGGATTTCGAGCTCTGGTCGACCTCTTGTATTTTATTGATCTATCTGTCATTGTACACCCGTATTCTAAACTCTGTGACAAAAAATATGTATTTAAGTATAATTTATATTTTTATAACGAAAATGTGTATGCAGAGTGTATAGCCACAGAATATTTTAGGAAGCACATCAGTCCATACAAACTCGAAAAAGAGATTCAAACAATAAATTATCCACAACTTTGTAAGGGGGTCAGTAGTACTTAGGTAGTTTTGTTCCACTCTGGATTTTCATCGTTCATTTTCCATGTCTACCCGTTTAGGGACAATGGCCACAATTGGCAATTATTAAATGGATTAAAGAGACAAAGAATAATAAACAAAGTAAATGATAATAATTATTATTGTATCAAAACAGCATAAAGTTGCAATAAAAACTCAAAACTAGGTCGCATATTATTATCTTATCGGGAAAGGCACTCCCTTAAAACATTACATTATTTGATTGAGCAATATCGAGCACATAATAATACAAAGCTTGCATCGCTAAAACATGCATCGTTAGGAAATTGCATCTAATAGAAATATTTCACAGGCTTTCTTAGACGGAGTTGTTTTGTTGGATTCTGGGCTATTATATAATCCACTAGCTTTCCCAACATGCGTTGACCTGTCCGAACTATGAATATTGAATAAGAATTTTTATAATTAGGTATCAATTATTTACGTATTTAACCAATAAAATTCAGACGATGCATCTGTTTTACACGATGATTACAAGGCACATTCTGACGATCGCAATAACTATCAAACAATTTACAGATTTCAAACTTTAATCAAAATAAAAAAAAATATGAAAGTTTATACTGTTGAAGAACTAAGAAGGCTAGTTTTCATAAATTTGCCATAAAAGTTTCTTAATTTGTTCATTCATAAGAACCTTCTGCTGACAATAGCAAACACAACAAAAAATAATATGCGACATTGGTCCTGCTGTTCATACTTGATGCCGTGAATCAAGGGGAAAAAGGAATCCATTTTTATGCAATGTGTTATTTTGACATTTGTTCAAACGAAATACTTATCCGAAAATTATTTATCGATGAAAATGCGAAAATTGTTGTGAAAATTTCTTTATTGTGTGCGGTTGGATGGTTTCAAAATAGCCAAAAAATCATCCTATCTATGGAACTTAGTCAAATTTCAAACGAAAACTTGGTAAAAAAATATCGAATTGAAAAATTGTGAAAAAAAAAATGAGTTATGTTTTTAAATCATTCTGAAATGTTGGCTTTTCATTTAATATCAAATTTAGGTTTGAGTTGATAATAATATGCACCGAGTCATATTGAAACCGCAAAGAAATACCTCCGGTTGGCCAGGAAGATGAGTCTGCCGAGAAGTCCCGCATATTTCCCGTATTTAAGATCACAATTCCAGTGACGTGAACGGGAATACATATTATTTTTAATAAAAAATTCAAACAAAGAATATTATGTAGGTACCTAACTAAGTATAACTCTTCATAACTTGGCTTTCTAAATATTTTAACAGTCTTAAGCTTAAGAGCCGGACACTCGAAAATGGCTGTTTTTATATAAACGTTGTTCCCTTAATAGGTATCGTAGCACAACAAAAAAGTAAGTGTGCTTTAAGTTAGAGCTTTGGTTATCAAGTCTTAGTTTAAAATTTATATTTTACAAATTTAGCTCGGTAGAAAAAAATTTCAAAGTTTGCTCTATATTTTTATAAATCATAATGGTATAGGCAATCTACTCAATAAACAACGCTTTAAAATATACCAAAATGTGTATCTTTTAATTTTCTTTAAATCCGTTGTCTTTTTTTATTTCTATTTAACATGGTTTATTAATTAATCGGTAAAAAGTGATTAGGCGCTTAGGACCTTTTCCTTTAGAAATAAAAACTGTATAGGCTCCATACAAATCGAATATTTCTCATTCGTGAGAGAACTTTGTGGCGGGCGGACGTGTCGCTGTTTGCTCTGTAGTTTTTTTCTGCAGAAACCTTCCACTTTCTAATGTTGGTCATTTGGGGCTAAATGCAATATTTGTGAGAATCCATGGATGTCAAAATTTTATATACTTTATTTTTTTACATGTTTTTTTCCCTTTTGTATTTTTTGCTTTACAAATATTTTTAAATATATAATCCTTTTTTTCATAAAATAATATTATAGAATTACGTTTTGACGTAATTTTTTTATCGTAATATCTTCATTAGGTATAATCGTTTTTTTTTTCACATAATTCTTGACTTTAATCGGTACCTAAGTCAAAGAACCTATCATTAACAAAATAGCGAAAATAGTACTTGATAATAAAGTTATTGGTTCATAACTATATACGTACCTACAATATTATACGAAATAAAAGTTTTTATGTTACACAAAAAATAAAAACAAAATTAACTAAAACGAAGCCAACCTTTATTCTGGGTTTGAATCTTGTCTTAGATTGGAAGGGACCGATTGATTGGTAGAAAACGCTTCAAGCATTAACTTCCGCCGGCTATACCTACCGAGAAGAGTGTATACTTTAGAAAAACAAAACTTGTGTCCGTTTATTCAATAAGCTATTAAAAAGTTGGTTTTATTAATGTCACTCAACTTCGTCAAAATACGCGCTAAGAACTCAAATAGTAGGTACTTATAGAAATTCATTATATTTAATTTGAAAAATATCCATTATTTGACACGACACCAAATTTTAAATTTATTAATAAACCTGATATTTACGGTTTGGCTGCCAACCCTGACTCCCATTGCATTTTAACTAAGAATAAAGAAATGAACAAAATATCATTGTGTCAGAAAGGTAGTTATGTGACAGAGACAGCGAAAAGAAAGTTCAACCTGTCTCACGCACAATATGACGAGGTATGCGCGGGGAAGCGGGGACAAAACTCAGTTCGGTGATTTGAGTGTCCGGCTCTTAAGACACAAGCGTTGAAGTATGAATGAAGTAGTGTGTGTTCTGTAGTAGCTGTATTCACAAAAAAGTTTAAGTTGCTTTAGGTGCGTAAGGTGGTTAATTAAAATTTCCAAAAACGGCTATTTTGAGAGAATGGGCCCGTAAGTGTCAAATATTTTTGACTGGTTCTAAACTTAAACTGTTTCGTGTATAATATGTTGTTTTGGATAAGTAAAACTGAATATTGACGACGGTTGATTATTGTCACAAGATAGTAATTCCCTATTATGAATTTGTTTCTGCAATGCGAGCTGATCTAGGTGTCTACCTAGTATCTATGTATGTCAATTGTATGCACGTATTGATTATGTACTGTAAACATATCTAAATACATAATAAATAATAATGGTAGATTTTTATATCTGTGCTTGGGTACGTGTTATAACTGCGTACCATTGTATATTATGATTAAGTACATATTTTGTTACTTTCTTTTGCTTTTTTCGGCATTGTTTTTTTTTGTTTTCTATTGTTTTTAATCTTATTATTTTCACAAACAGGGTTAAAAAATGTAAGATCTTTATGATGTGTTAGTGTTCTTCTATAATTGGGTTATATAGTGATTTATTGTAAATAAAATATGTTCTGTAATTATAATACCTGTTGAAGAACCAAATAAAATAAAATAAAAAAAAAAAAATAAAATAAAGTATAACCATGCTGGGGAGCCAATTTTTTTTTTATATTGCAGCTTAGGGTAAAATGTCAGAAAAAAACTAATGGCTGAAATTCCATCATCTTTTTTTCTGTATCATTCTTAATTGGTAAGTTCGTACGTAATTCAGTATTTTTGAAACACTTTTATGTATCCAATCCAATCCAAACTCCCTTTAGACCCCACTTAGGGGCATAGGGAGGCAACAAGAGCTCTCCATTGCGCTCGATCCTGCGCAACGTTAATGACCTCCTCCCACACCATACCCGGAGACGAGGAAGACCCTCTCATACTGTGTTCCGCTCCTTCGAGGCAGAGCTAAGGAGGAATCTTTTATGTATAACTAATGAAAATAGTAACAGAGATGTCCGTGGCGGGAAATGTTACATCGACGAAATGCATGATACTTGATCAGAGGTTCCTACATACGACTGTTGCTATGGGAAGAAATGACAAATTGCTCCTAGTTCTCAACGTGGTAATGTAAAATTGGGACCCTATAAGTTTTGGGAACAATATAATTGACAATAGGACAGTCAAATAATTAATGACCATTTGAAATTCCAATTGTCCGACAGGTTTTGCTGTTTGTACTACAATACAAATTCCATTATTTGTTAAAGTTAAATGTATTATTAGGTGATTATATATTTCGCGGGCTTCTTCGATTTTTGACAAAACCCTTCTGAATGAATATGTTTCAACCTAACAGAGTGTAGTGTTATTATTCGGGGAGGTGCCCGGGTAGGTATGGGGGGTTCCACCCCCCATACCCCCCTTAAAAACTACATTCCAACGTAAACATAACCTATTCAAATCGTAGTGTTATCATTCGAGGATGTTATCAAATCCCCTAATATCTATCTAAATTGACTAACTAAACGACAATGACCAACAATTAATATCTTCATTTTTCAGACAAAAACACCAATTTGAGAATCAAAAAATAAAATGTGACTGCATGAAAGAAAAGTTTGTATGAGAAAATAGACAAATTTTTAAATTAATTTTAGTTAATAAAATTTGTAGATAAAATACTTCAAATGTTATCAAATCTATCCATAACAGGCTTATTCACCAATCTGCATATAAATTTGATATGTGTTTCGTACAAAAAATTGTGAAAAATCGTAGAAACCCGCTAAGTAAATAATCACATATTATTATAACAAATCAATGTATCAATTTATTTGTTTATAAAATGCAACAGGAACTTACTCTTCAAGTTCTTTATCGGCAGATACTCCTATATGATTTCTGTCACTGCAGTAAACATCGTCAGCTGGTAGATAAATACGATCTGGAACGCCGTTATCGATGTCAGATAAATTTTCCATTTTATATATTTATTTTCTTATCAATCTATTAAAAGTCAAATGTCTATTAAACAAAAACACACTATAAAAAATGTCTAATTTTATGTTTAAAACACTTTTAATGCTTTAAAAACTTTATATTTTATTAACAACACGTCTTTTCACTGCGAATGTATAAATTCAAATAACAATAGTTCGAGATTTATCCCAACTTTATTTTATTTACATGCACAACAAATAATAAGTCAATAGTATGTTATTAAGTTTCATTTTTGGTTTGAAACCTGTTTTTAAATTATTTATTATTTTTATAAATTATCACCACCTTCTCATCTTACCAAATACCGTGTTAATTAAAGAAAAAAACAACATGATCATCGTTTCTTTAACCCGGTGTTGGTTAAGCACTTAAAAATCAATTAAAATATCGATATTATATTTGCGAAATTAATTAACGAATTTGTAGTTAAAAAGATTATAATAAAACAACATTTCTTATGACGTAGGTATTAATTTTGTATTTTGTTTATGAAACTGATAAGCGTCTATCAAGTTTACCGCCTAAATTTCGAACACTTTTCAAAAACAATACCATAGACCACAAAACAATAATAATCAATCAAATGTGTAATATTTATGGTTTGTAACTAGAAGCCACTACACACAACACACAACATCGCACTGAATACTTAAACTGATTTAGATAGCGTGAATGAATCGTGCGGACTGCGGAGTACTTTTTTGATTGTTTACTATGGGATTTTATGATGTTTATTCACTGGATGATGTCATATTTTTAGTGAATTTATGAATGTAAAGATAAAAATAATGTCTTATTGTGATGATAAAATCGATTAGTTTATTTATAAATGGAAGAATTATATTTAAAATTACGCAATAATATTAGTCAATAAATTTTCTATTGATTTCTTCGATATTGATCAAGCCAATAATAATTAACTGTCATCGGGAAGATTCCATTCAGGTTGTGGAAAGACAGTTGTTGAGAAACTGAATGAATTGAGAACACATCATAGGAACTACTTGAAGAAAAGAAGAAAACCAAAAAAGATTATAAGAAGGCTATAACAGCAATCCACTACGCTAGATCCTGCGCAACGTCGATGACCCCCTTCCACATCGTGTATGAATTCTTCACCTCTGCTTCTTAGTTTTCGGAACTCGGATTTCAACAACGCTCATCTCAACCAACTGTCATTCAAGATCCCAGCCATGTCCAGCTCCACTCCGTTTTGGTAGAAACGATGGATTTTCACGAGTTTCTCTTGGAGTTTACCGAGAACCTTTTTTAAAATGAATCTGTGCTCACTCAAAGTGAACACAAATAAACTTTTGACATCTTTCACACTAAGCAAAATGCTGGTGTCGTGAAAGTGGAAAATGGTCGGCACGGCCGGGATTTGAACCCACGACCTCCATTTGGTGGTTTTATTATAATATTATTATGATAATATAATAATTATAGCCGGCGGAACTTATTGCCTGAGGCAATTTTTTCCAGTCAACCGGTCAACTCTGACCCGACCGGGAATCGAACCCGGGACCCCGGATCTGAAGTCCACGCTAGTACAACTAGGCTACCGAGGTCGGTATGATATGCTTATTGATTATTCCGTTTCCCAGTTGGAGCTTCTCCCGTAGTCTCAAACATTTCAAGAAGTTCAGGAATTAGAGTAGATTTAGAGTGGGAAAATCTTTCATCTTAATTCATGCATTTTGTAAGATTTTTTACTGCCACGTGTATGTACTACACAGTTTGCTACAAGAAAATAGGATTTTTATACTCCTTATCTAAAGTATCTACAATTTCCATCATTGTGAGCCCTTATGCTGCTCAGATGTGTATTGTGACATATTTTATTGTACTCACAATAATTCGTCCTATATGTGTCATGTACTTTACAATCTGTCTTGCTTTCTTGGAGTTCAGGAGAGGTCATTCAAAGGCATGGCTTACATTTTGAGCAACTGAATCACAGTAACAAAGGATAATATGGCTACGTGCTTCGTTGAGCAGAATATATAATGTAGGTAAATACAAGCAAGAGGTATCTGCTAGTCCAATTTTGGGCATATTATATTTCCGCAGTTTGCAGTGTCCATCCAAGGTCCTACTTGATATCAGAATCTGACACTATTTTATTCTGTCTGGTGTCTGGGCTTTGATCTGGCGACAAGACGAAAACTATAGTCAGGATAGAGAATAATATGCAAGATGATCAGTTTACGACATTTCGTCTCCAACTTATGACGCGAATTAATAAGAAGATGCGGTGGATTCGATGACATTCAAAGGAGTATAATGTTATTATAATTTCAAAATTGAGCTGTTTAGCGCAACAAACGCCTAACCCACTTTAGGTTTTTGATGATTTGAAAATATTTAAATGATTTAAATTTCTACAAAAGATTTAAAATGGTACAAGATATTTCGTATTTATCATTGTTATATTCCTCCGATTGGTTAGTCGTTGGTTGCACCATAAAATATGACATTTAAGTCGTCGAAAAATCAAATAAAATGAAAAATGGTTAAAATGTGGGTTAGTCTTTTGTTGCGCTAAGCAGCTCAATTATTACTTAATAAAACCAGTTAAAAATTAATATATTCATATTTCGTTGAAGTGTGGGAGTACATATCAGATTGTTTTTAAAATATTACAGTTTTTCCTTAAATATTAACAACTCTTTCATTCATTATTTTGTTTGGGTTTTCTATGCATTTAGATATTCTCCGTTTTTGGACCAGAGAATGACCAAAAAATATACGTATTTGAAACTTTTTTTGGGAAATCGAAGGCAAGTCGTAACACTGTCGTCCAACAAAAAGGCTTGCCAGTCAGTTGTCAATTATGGGCGATTGAAGATCTGCCTTTGTTTGCGCAAAAAAAATCATATTACTTTTTTGGGCATTCTCTTTAAAAACAGAGGGAATTCCCACTGTCCATATATGTATACTAATTCAAAATGGCGGTTAATAACAATTAATGTAAC
This sequence comes from Mystacides longicornis, assembly GCA_963576905.1. Taxonomy (NCBI): domain Eukaryota; kingdom Metazoa; phylum Arthropoda; class Insecta; order Trichoptera; family Leptoceridae; genus Mystacides; species Mystacides longicornis. The sequence goes on along the minus strand of OY756436.1, from coordinate 24,042,843 downwards.
TATGTTTCTTTAGTTATAATAGATAGACCGATCTTTATTCGCTTCTCATTTTTTTTCTATATATTTGGAATTATTAATTATAACATTAATATAAATGTAGGTAAGTAAATAAATATGTAACATTTTAATAGTACCAAAAAGGCAGCACACAATGTTACAACACAATAAAATACCTGTGTTATGAACAAGTGGATTCCCCTTATCCATGGGTACTAAGCAATTCAAAATGGCGTTTATTATTGGCAATAGTGATTGTTGAGTTATAACGAGTAAAACGGTCGGCATCGGTATTCGAACCCACGAATTTCAATACGATGTACCTACGAAAGCCTTCGACTGATATTATTTTCACTCATAGTATACCTATGGAATATATTAGATACTCATAGTAGTCATAGTATATGGAATATATTAGATACTCATAGTAGTCATAGTATATGGAATATATTACTCATAGTCAGCTCATAGTATATGGAATACACATGAGTCTTGTGATCGGATTTCAAAAAAAATGGATTTCGTTGAAATTAATTTTCTCGACGTTTTCGAGGGTGTAGATTCCGAAAGTGAAAATTTTTTTTTTTTTAATTTCTGCGTACCCGTACGCGTACGCCAAAAATGTGTGCGCACTGCGCACCCATAACTCATAGTAATTCTTATCCGATTTGATTGAAATTTGGTAGAACGGTTAGCCCCTCGATGTAGATGAGTCAGTAAAATGTTGAGATCTGTACCTTCAGGGGAACCCCCTTAAAGTATCCAAAGAAAAATTCACTTGTTCTAGAAAAAGGGCTAAAAAAGAAAAAAAAATTCTTCGATTTTTATAAAATTTGGTATACGGGTTTATCTTATGCTCCTACACAAGCATGTAAAATTTAAGGTCCGTAACTTCAGTGGGTCCCTCTTAAAGTAGCGATTAATATTGAATAATATGTAGTTCTAAAGCAGATAATAAAAAGCTCCAATAGTCGATATCGTTTTAAAGTTTCTATAATAAATCCAAGGATAAATTCATTTTAATCGTAAAATTATGAATTTTTATGCCTAAAGATATGTTTTACACGAAAAGGCTGTTATAATATACTACGAGTTCTGGGCTACCCTAGGGTAGCAGCTTTTTTTTAATACCACTGGTCTAACAACAGATTCTTCATATTATTATTAGGTACTTACCTATTTCTATTTAGGTGTAGAGATAAGTACCTACTTACTATTTCGTTGTGTTAAATATTATATTGATAGAAATATTATTATAGGTACACCCATTTACTTTTTAATGTAATCGAATTAGGTAATATTTTATTTCCCTTTTTATATTGATGGTATGTAATTTGAATCCCATGATAATAAATAAAATATTTTAATCTAAAGACGTCACACGTGGTCGGTGACGTTCATGATGACGTCAAAAACCACATATAATCTAAAAATAACCGATTCTAAAAAATACCTATACCAATCGATAGAATTAAAAAAAAAAGTAAAATACCTATCTAACCAATTTTGTGTGGGTGTCAAAATGCGTGATCTAAACATTCTAAACATTCAACGAATAGGATTATTCATATATAATAAGTGATTTTTTTCTATATATTATAAATGTGTGTAGAAGTAGAATACCTAATTAACGCATTTGATTTTGAATGAAGTAATAAGCCATCAAAGACGTCTTCATTACACTTTAGTACGCCGGCCGGGCTCATTTATATAGGAGAATTCATATATGTAGGTACATATATAGTTTCCGAGATATTCGTATATATTTAAAAACATTCAACCCTATTTTTCACCCCCTTAGGGAAGGAATTTCCCAAAATCCTTTCTTAGTGGAAGGTTTTGTATTAAAACCTACATATCTATCTGTGGTGCTTGTACGAGTTTTATCGAAAGCATTGCAAATAGTGTTCGAAAATCAAACGATCGAATCATTCGATCATTTTTGTATGGAAATTTTTCGAACCTCTTTCGATGATCGTTTCGATAGATATTCGATCATCGAAAACTTATACTAGAGGTACCTACTGATTTCCAAATTTCACTTCTCTACGATTGGGCTGTGCGTTGATGAGTGAGTATGTCAATCAGTCAGGCACTTTCCTTTATATCAAGAACCTCTTTCGATGATCGTTTCGATAGATATTCGATCATCGAAAACTTATACTAGAGGTACCTACTGATTTCCAAATTTCACTTCTCTACGATTGGGCTGTGCGTTGATGAGTGAGTATGTCAATCAGTCAGGCACTTTCCTTTATATTAAAAGATTAACCTTTTAATGAAATAAATTTTAGCCATCAAGCCCAATAAGGGTTTGGCAGAGAAAGACATTTCTTTGGTGCGCGCTTCTTCCACCGGCATATTATGTATTAACATATCAACAACTTATTTCTTTTACTTTCGACCTGGCCTTCCTTGAGGACGGAATCGATGTGTTAGATCCACGACATTCTCGATCGATCACGCCTTCTTACACCTTTCCTTTCAGCTTTATATTTATGTAATCCTTACAGCATTCAATTTTAACTTCTTTACTACATATATCTTCCTAATTTTCTCATTCCTTTCCATATCCCACAGCAGTCTTTCCAATTTACTTTATATTATTCTTCATAGAGCTTTCATCTCTTTCAATGTTCAAAGTATTTATGGGTTATTATTGTACCGTTTTTCCAGGACTAGATCTTACATACTAAACCAACTATTTGACACGAATAAACTAGGTACTAATTACATGGAACTCGCAGAAGTTCACCATGCACTTTCTAAAAACAAAAGGTTCCTTACAAGAAGCTTGACTGATGGATACCTACTGTAGACTGCGGAAGCATACATATGTCCCCAAAATTACATAGACTATCGGATATCCCAGCCTGTAGATTCTGCTCAGAGGCAGATGAAGCACCTATTCACATCCTCTGCTCCTGTGATGCACTGGAACATAAAAGAAGCCGTGCACTTGGAGGGACACTGGTCAAGTGTGAGAAGGCACGACGACTCGCACCGAGACTTTTTATCCCCACTCCATGCACTTTCTACCTTACGTGATTAATGGAAAATCCTACTAAAAAATAGCTTAACAAGATTTTGGTTAGATTTTAATGAGAATTTAAGTTTTATGGATTTTCCAGAAAAACAACTACGAAATTTAAAAAAAAATAACGTGCAAAATAATTAAGTTTTGGCTTAATCGTCGAAATTTCTAGAAACTTAATACGTACCTATTGTATTTTTTGAGTTATGTATCGAGAAAAATTTGCGTTCCAGAAAAAAGAAAATTAGGTAGGTACTCAAAAAGTATGCTTTTATTCAAAAATCTGCTCTGAAATTTTTTTTATATTAAGGTTCATTCTACATAAATTCGTAAATTTCAGCTTGGTATGTTACGGATTTGGAGAGTAAACGATTTAGTAAAACTGCCAAAAACGGGTGTTTTTTTCACAATGGATAAGCCCAATTGAGAGCAGACCAGAGAAAATAATATAGGTTCTTGTATAGTATAGAAGAAAACACGTCTATATTGGTTGATGTCTGATTTCATAATATAGACGTGTTTTCTTCTATACTATACAAGAACCTATATTATTTTCTCTGGTCTGCTCTCAATTATTGGGCTTATCCATTTAAAATGTTGGGTAAACTGGTTGCTGGTATTTATTAAAAACAAATACTTCGATTTTAGGACTGTATATTAAGATTTGATAATGTTTTACAAATGAAT